>SJYC01008191.1:0-49516 GCA_006408675.1 Madoqua kirkii
CTACAGTCCATGGGGTTGCAAAGAGTCGGACACGACTGAGTGACTTCACTTTCTTTCTTTATGATAAGCCCACAGATGACATCATACTCCATGGTAAAAAAGCTGAGTCTTTCCTCTAAGATCAGGAATGAAACAAAGATGTCCACTCTTGCCACTTTTTTCCCATCATAGTACCAGAAGTCCTAGCCAAAACAGTTAAGCAAGAAAAAGAAATAAAAGGCATCCAAATTGAAAAGGAAAAAGTAAAACTATCTATATTTACAGATAACATTCCTAAAGATTCCACCAAAAATAAAAACAAACCTGTCAGAAGTATTTTCAAGTAACGTTGCAGGATACAAAATCAATATATTAAAATCAACTGTGTTCCTATACACTAATAATGAACTATCAGAAAGAGAAATTAAGAAAACAATCCCATATACAATTGCATCAAAAAGAATAAAATACCTCAGAATAAATTTAGTTGAGGAGATGAAAGATTTTACACTGAAAACTAAGACACTGATGAAAGAAACTGAAGATGCAAATAAATGGAACAATATTTCGTACTGATGGATTGGAAGAATTAATACTGTTAAAATGCCCATAGTATCCAAAACAACCTACAGATTCGATGTAATCCCTACCAAAGTGTATCAATTGAAATTTTATAGAACAGTACATCTTCCAACCATGCTTCTCTTGATTTCTCTTAGCCCACGTGCCTGGATCTAAGGGCTATTCTGCCTCAGAGGATTATTGTAAAGCTATATTAGGTAATTAGGTCAACTGTCTGGAGCACAGTTTATGTTCAGTAAATGCTAATTCCTCTGTTCTTTTCACTACCACCCAGAAAGAGTGTGCATTTTTGAGTGAAATGGAGAAAAAAGGGGCTTCCCAGGTGGCACAGTGGTAAAGAATCCACTGCCAATTCAGGAGACAAATGAGATGCAGATTGGATCCCTGGGTCGGAAGCTCCCCTGAAGCAGGAAATGGCAACCCACTCCAGTATTCTTGCTTAGAAAATCCCATGGACAGAGAGCCTGGCGGGCAACAGTCCATGGGGTTGCAAAGAGTCAGACATGACTGAGTGACTAAGCACACATACACACACACACACACACACACACACACACAACACACACACATGTAGAAACAAAATTGGAGTAATCAAAAGAGATTCCTGGTGGAGAGTCTTGGTGAGAACTACCTGTATAGCTCAGGCTAAAAACATTTGCAAGAGCTTCCTGGAAAGCATCCTCCCAGCCAAAATGAAGTACAGGGCCTTGGAGACAAAGAGAAACTGCAGTAATGTCAGCTCCAGAATCACTGATCAGAGAGCAGAACGGCTGATTTGCTGAGAAGATGTTGCAGTGTCCAATAACAGGAGCTGAGAGGCAGGGCATCCAGAGCCGAGAAATACCCTAAGTTCCAGGTGACACAGATCAAGCAGCCCCTGTTCTCTTAAAGAGGCATTAGACAGTGCCACCAAGTTGATCACAGATCACTCTAAGTGGCAACACTGTGTAGAAGCCCAAGTCTGCAGTGGAGCTCACAAAGAGCAAAGGGTCAGTGATGCCCAGGGCAGGACAGGTCGGCACACCCCAAATGTGGGAGCGTGGAAAGACTGACGATAATTCAAGAAGAGCCGGGAGACCTGTAGTCACGGAGGGAGAGGCAGTCAGAGGAGACAGAAATTATCCCGAGGGAGACAGCTGTATATCTTGGATCTTGAAAGGATCTTTGGCAGTATTCAATAACTTTGCTTACATAAAAGTTATTTCAGGGAAAAGAAAATGAAAATGTTTAGTGACAGGCTAGGATTACTATAGCTAACTTAAGCGGCTTCTGCCATTTCCCAAATCATGTCATTGTTCCAGAGGCGTCTCTCTAGTCACTGGAAAAGTGCATCTTCGTCCAGAAGGCAGGGAGGACAGAACTGAAGAAGCAGTGGCGGGAGGAGCTCTGTGCTGAGGACTTTTTCCAGCGTGTTCATCGTGCCAGCCCTTCATGAAGGAAGTGGTGCTTAACTGAATGTTCATCAGCACAGTCACATGTTGACGGCTACCTTAATTAAGTTGCTACATTTGCTTGATAAGAAGCTAATACTTGTTAACTATGGTTTGTCAGGCTGTGTGCTGGGTGTGTTACATTTATGGTCTTATTTCATTCTCACAACCAGCGCTTTGAACTGCTTCTAGTAAACTAGCTCAGGGAAGGAGTCGAGGGGCACAACAGGGGGCTGCTCTAAGTCGTCTTCTCTGAGACATTCTAGACATTAGGCCATTGGTCATGAGATGCCCATCCCTGATCTGTAGAGCCCTAACCCTCAAAGTCCATCCGTCATTTTCCCCATCCCCACCCCACCCCCACCCTTCCTCTCAGTTCACCTTCCAAGCCAAGGTAACCAGCTGAGTTCAGGCCACCAAACAGATTGCTAGGTGCTCATCCTCTCAGTGCCGTGCATGGCGCTTTGTGATGGGCACTATGCTCAGATTTCATGGTCTGGGAGAGAAAGATGTCTAAATGGATAGTTACTTGTCAGGGTAACAGGTGCTGGGCCGTATTCCCATCCTAGACATCACCGTATCTCTAATCCCAGGCCAGCATCTGGCACATAACAAGAGCAAGACTGAGAGTTAGCGTGTGCCGAGGGAGAGGGAGGGCTGTGTGCCAGGCATTGTGCTAAGCACTTTACTCAAAGTGTAATCCGCACCACAGTTTTATGAAGCGTTAGTGTAATTCCAGTTTTGAAGATGTGGAAATTAAGTCACAGAGCAATTAAATAACATGCCCAGTTAGTAAGTGGTGGAGCTAGGATATAAGCCCAGGCGGAGTGTCTGCCTCTGAGTGTCTGCTGAGTGACTGAGTGAGTGAGAGGACAGAAGGCCAGGAGGTGGGAGGCAGAGAGAGAACGTGGGAACCAGTGAGCAATGTCAGGTGAGTGTCAGCGCTAGGTCAAGTGAGGGCCACAGGCGTGGGAGGCTGGTTCTGCTTGGCAGGGGAAGCCATCACGAAAGGTTTCATAAAGGAAGTGGTGCTTAACTGAATGTTCAAGATAAATAGGTGGTCACTGGCTAGGGCGGGCAGGGTAGACAGAGCTAAGCCAGCGCTTCTACCTTCCCCCTCTCACCTTCTCCAGGACTGCTCCAACAGACCCACCTCTACTGCCCCATGCATGAGTTTTCCTCTTATTCTAACCAGCGTATATGCATGCCAAATATTTTCCTAACCTCAAAAAAAAATCTTTCCCTGCACTTTCCCTCCAGCTATTGCCCCATTTCATTGTCTCCCTTTATAACAAAACTTCTGAAAATAGAAGCCTGTTATTCCCTGGCTCCAATTCTGTTTTCTCTTAAACCCGATAAAATCACCATTTCACTCCCACTCCGGTGAAACAGCTCTACTCAAGGTCAAGAGTAACCCCCGTGTTGGCAGATCCAGCCATCAATCCTATGGCCACCTCCTCCCAGGCCCCACACAGTGTTCGATGCAGTTGGTCCCCACATCCTCCTTGAGACCCTTCCTTCCTTTAACAGCTGAGACATCACAGTCTCTCCTGGTTATTTTTCTGTCTCAGGCTCTGCTTCTTTCAGCCTTTTGCCATGCTCCTCCTCACCTCCCGAATGTTGATCGTGAAAATACACGTGGTGATCAAGGGCACTCTCTCACTGGAAATCATTTAGGACTCTCTCCAGGACAGAATCCACACGAGCCCAGTATTCGAAGCCTGCACCATCTTGCTGCCTGCCTCTGCCACCTCACCTTCCATGAAGTATTTGTGTGGTGCTCTGGAGACCAGCCAGCCCCTCCAGATGTCCTTTCTCACCACATCCTCCAAGATCCCTGGGAACTGAGTGGTTCCCATTGGCAGATGAAGAAGCTGTAAATCAGATTGTCCTTCCTTTGCCCAAGGTCACACGGCTTGCAGTGTCCTTTGTGAAAGTTTCTAATTCCAGGTCCTGTGTTCTTCCCACTTACAACCCGTTTGTTGTTTGACCCGATTCCTTAAACTCGGTGCTTCTCAATGAAGCAGAGGCATGGAAGTCTGGTTCCTTCTGTTAGGTGCCAGCCTCTCCATCTGGGTCTCCTCTGAAGAGCGCAGTGTTTACACTCTTCACCCCAGGCGCTTGGTAGTCACGTCTGCAGGACAATGGGTGCTCTCACTGGTCCAAATGCTAAATCTCCCCAAGTGAAAGGCCAGCTGCAGAGCACGAGAAGAACAAGGGTTGAATGATTTGATCAGACATCTGTGGGGGCCTCCTGGCATTTGGAGTGTGAGCGCCTTAGAGAAACTAAGCATTCTGGCCCGAGGGAGTTGGAGACAGTTAACCGTGGTGGTTCTGACCGCTCACTGCCCCAGAGGTCCCAGCCTGCTGCGTGACTCAGAGTCCCCAACACTCCTCCTATTCTTCTCTCTCTGGGATAGTCGGGAGGCCATTTCTAAGGCATTTTAATTTGGTAATAGCTTGACATGGCCCGTTCTACCCAGGGCTGTGTGTTTTAGAAGTTCCTGCTGCTTTCTCAGTGGGGGAGCTGGTTTTGAGCTGCTCCATCCGGGATATCTGACTGCCCTGCATGGCCGTGGGAAGAGCCTTTCCTTTCGGCTTCTGGTTTCCCGTGCTCCTGCTTGTCTGGGCTTTTTCTTCTCCGTTGGGGATTACCTGAGGGCACAGACCCTGGACTGTTCCATAGCCCGTTCTTTTTTTGTTTGTTTGTTTTTTAAATTTTTAAAAATTGTTGTACAATTTTTAGAGATTACTTCCCACTTATGCTTATTACAGAATACTGGCTGTGTTCCCTGTGTCGTACAATACAGCCTTGAACCAGTCTTACACCCTACAGTTTGTATCTCCCGCTCTCCCACCCTTGTTTTGCCCATCCGCACCCTTCCCTCTGGTAACCACTGGTTTGTTCTCTGTATCTGTGAGTCTGCCTGTTTTTTGTTATATTCCCTAGTTTGTTGTATTTCTTAGATTCTGCATAAACATGATATCACACAGAGTTTGTGCTCCTCTGTCTGACTTATTTGACTTAGCATCATGCCCTCCAGGCCCATCGATGTTGCTGTGCATCCACAGCCCTGATCCTTGAGGAGCTTCGCCAGAAGCTCATGGTGTTTATTAGAAGGAAAGATGTGGCCAAAGGTTTGCTGTTGTACAGGCATTTCTATATGCGTTTCTGCAATGCACCGTGTTAAAGAGGCGATGGACATCCATCTTTCCTTTGCTTTGCTTTGTGGAACTTTCTGGAATTCACAAAGACTATAGGAACCCGCAGTAAGAGGCAGCCAAGGGGATGGGGGGCTGTGAGGGACTCTTAGTGGCTCATTGAACGTTACACACTGCCAGAGGGCTCCCCTGCCCCATCTCCAGCTGCACGGACCGCTTGTGCCACACCGGCCTCTGTGCGACCCTCTGTGATGGCACTGATGGGATCCACACCAGGGCGGTGTCCTGTTGAGAGCTCCTGCACTCATGTCAGAGAAAGATAGGTTCAAATAGTATCCACCACTTGCTAGTTGTGTGACCTTGAATAAGTCTCTTCAGCTTTCTGAGCTTCTATGTGAATTAATAATCAACAGCACCCTACTCACGTGGCTACTGAAAGGAATAATTGAAGAAACCTGTAATGTTCCTGTCACTGTGCCTAGTCCAGAAGTTTCCAGTAGGTTCAGTAATTGCACTGAAGTTTATGTTTCATTTCTGAAATACAGTTGTTTCCATAAGACAATACTGTTATGTAAATTCTCTTGTTAAATCCTTGACCTTTTTTTGCCTGCCAAATAAAGGCCCAACTCCGACTTGTCGCTCAGCATTTGTATTTGCATTTCAGGCTTTAAATTTCACTGTTAGGGAAAACTAAGAAAATGTAGATTTCTAGAAGAAAATGCACGTAGACACAGATGAGTTTGTCTAAATTCAATGAGCAGTGGCTCTGTATAAGGCCCTGGGCCAGGATCACAGGGCTGAGTAAATCACACATGATACAAGCTAGGCAGTGGTGTCATGGTTTCTGGCTGTCCTGTAGAGGCACCAACCTCCCCCACCCCATACCCACCGCACCCCTGTCCCTGCAGAAGGCAGCCCCAAGGGAAGACTTGCTGCAGCGCCCTGGCACAGCAGAGCAGCTGGGCATCAGTGTGCTGGCAGCTGGCCTAAGGGTGGAGGCGGGGGAGGTTGGGGCTGGGAACTGGCCAGCAGCCAGAGCTCCCTCAGGTGCCCCAGCACACGGGGCTCCAGCCCAGCAGTCATGGGGTGGGTCCTGTTCTTCCGTTCTGGTTTTCTCTAGACTGCACTGAGCAGGGTTTGGGGAGGCAGGGCAGTGACTCCAGCCCCATGTTGAACCCATACAGATGTTGAAGACCAGAGAGGTCAGATGACTTGACTACAGCCACACAGCAACAGATCCAGGGCTAGAACTCACAAGTCTTCTGAAAAATAGTCAGCGCTGTCTGACGTGTGGACTCCTGAGATTGCCTTATTTCCAGTCCAAGTGAGGTTGTCAGTGAGAGTTCCTTCAGAAAATCACCGAGGTCTTCTGTATGCCCATTCTCTGTGCAAGGAACTGGGGGTACAGGGTTAAATCAGACCCTGACTTTGGGAATTCACAGCACCATGAGGGAGACATACTACCAACAGTTGTAGTTCAGTATGGCAAGTGCCCATGCGGGCAAGCGTGTAATGTGGGTGGCAGCAGATGGACAGTGAGCACAGAGGAGGCACTTGGCCCAGTCTGGGGGTCTGGGCGTTACTCCCAGTGAAACTGACGTCTGAGCTGAGTTGTGAAGGACCAGGAGGCAAAAGGAGAACAGGGAAGAACATTCCAGGCAGAGGGAATAGAATAGCAGGAGAACATACTCAATGAGACCCCCCCGTCATATATTTGGTGTATATTCAGGGCACTGAATCCTCCCCACTGGCTGGACCATAGTATGTGTGAGAGAATAAAGGCAGATGAGGCTGGACATGTAGAAACATTCAAGAAGGTTGAAAAGGCTGTGCCTGTGATTTTATTGAAGCCTGGGGGCTCTCTCCTTAGGTCTCCAGGGCGCCAATCTCCTAGTCTGGGAGCCTGGATGGAGTTCCTGATTTCCTTGCAACCAGGCTTACTGCAAAGAATCTATTCGAAATCCAGTGAGTTCCTTTTACCAAATTCCACAGAAGGGCCTTGTTGTTTATCTACTTATTCCTTTAGAATGTCCTGGCTCCTCCCCTCCACCCGCCTCTGGAAACTTGGTGTGGAAAAGGGACTGAAGTGCTGACTGTAGCAAATGAAGCTTGATTCAAGGTTTAAATACCAACAGCTCTTCATGAAACAGTAACCACTGCCCGGCAAGCTATGACTCTCCCTCTCTCCCCACAGGCCTGCAGAGTTAGCCACCAAGTACGCAAACTTTTCAGAGGGAACCTGCAAGCCTGGCTATGCTTCGGCCTTGATGACTGCCATCTTCCCCCGGTAAGTGCTCTGATTCCTTCCCATCACCTGGTTAGCCCGGTCCATGGCCCAGGGCTCAGACACACCTGCCCCTGGTGGCAAGTGGTGTGCTTC
This sequence comes from Madoqua kirkii, assembly GCA_006408675.1. Classification (NCBI taxonomy): domain Eukaryota; kingdom Metazoa; phylum Chordata; class Mammalia; order Artiodactyla; family Bovidae; genus Madoqua; species Madoqua kirkii. The sequence continues at coordinate 7,534 of SJYC01008191.1, forward strand.
TAAGAAAGGGAGATTCTATGATGCCTTCTCTCCTGCATCCTTGAGTCTGTGGGTGCCTGAATGCCTGAAAGGACTTTGCTTTTGGTTGGCTCCTACCCCAGTCCTACTCTCGGCCCTGGTTACAACTTACCTCATCCTCTCTGAGCTTGTACCTGCCAGCACAGCTTGTTTTGCAGAGCAGAAAGAGGAGGTAGGACCTATGTGCTCCCCCTAGGAAGCCAGGTATCCAGAGGCAGCCAGACAGTGCTCCACAGCACAGAAGCTCATAGTCCTTTCTAGAAGCTAGGACCTGGCTTCGGGGAGGCATGTCCAAATAAAGCGGACGGGTTTCTGAGGCTGGCTGTATGGGCACCTTCCCTCTCTGTCCCTTTGGTGTCCTGGAGTTCCTGATTTCCTTGATTGCAGGCTGCTGAAAGAGCCCTGCCAAACCCTGGGAGATCCTTTCAGCAAATTCCCCTAAGAGGCCTTACTTGCTTATCTGCCTTTTCCTTTGGGGTTTTCTTTCCTGAAGCCTCAGTGTGGAAAAGAGCCTATGTGCTGTGATCATCTTGTCTGCAGTCTGAGTGAAGTGAGACCCTGGGGTGGTTTCACTCCTCCAGAGAGCTATAGGCGTATCTGACTCAAGGGGTCACAGGAGGGGCTGCTCGGGACCTCTGGGAGTCAAGGTTTAGCACTTAGACCACCAGAGGAGCCCTTGGGGTGGCCTCTTGGAGTGGGCTCTGCTCACTGGGGGAAGGGGATGCACCCCATCCCTTAGAGGCTGAGGTTAGGGCACACAGTGTCCTTGCACAGGAATGCTGACAAACAGCTTGCCCAACAGCAGATCCAGGATATTTGGATATTATGGTCCCTTTCTTTCCTGACGTAAGCCATTCAAGCTTAGCTCCTTGTATAAAATGGGGGCTCTGCTGGCTGAATATCTGGTGTTCAGATAGAGATCTTTGTCCAGGCTCTGCCTTCTGACTTGATTCCAATATTTTGCTTCTCCCAGCTATTTGCTGAGCACTTTTTCAGGGTCTGGCAGTATGTTTTATATTCTTACATGGGTTTTCTCAGACCTACATGGCTCAAGCCCCTGGGCCAGACACCTGTGAGTTTTCCTTGAAATGTATGTGGATTTTATTAACTGAAAGTAATACAAGCACATAGGGCTAAGAACTCAACAGTACAAAAGGGTATATACTTCCAGTCCAGACCCTGGAGACAGCCAATATACCATAAAAAGGAACAGACTGTATTTATTGTCCTGTGTCTTGCTTTTTACGCCCGACAATATATCTTAGAGATTATCCTATTATCAGCATATATGGATTCATCTTATATTCTAAATAATTGCATAATATATAATTGTTTGGAGGTATCATAATTTTATTAAAAATTCACTGAAGTTTAATTTATATACAGTGAAAATTGCTTATTAGTATAGTTGTATGGGTTTGAGAACACCTTTGTGCAACTACCATAACAATCAATAGGATATTTCCACCATCACCTCCAAATATTCCTTCATGCTTCTTTGCAGTTAACCCCCACCTTGACTCTCAGACCTCAGCAACCGCTATAGCTGTAGTATTTGCAGAATGCCATATAAATGGACTGTAGAGTAGGCTTTTGAGTCTGCCCCTTTTGTTTGGTATAATGCATTTGAGACTCAAGCATATGTGTCTCAGTTGTTTGTTCCTTTTTATTGCTGAATAGTATTTCATTATACGGGCATAACATTTTATGTTGTTTATTCAGCAGTCAAAAGGTATTTGGGTTAATTCCAGTTTGTAGCTATTATAAATAAAGCCAGTATAAACATTTGTACAGAGGATGTATGCTTCACTTTGTAAGAATTTGTCAAACTGTTTTCTGAAGTGACTATATTCTTTTGCTTTCCTGCCAGCAAAGTATGAGGATTTTAATTGCTTTACATCCCTAATATCGATCTTTTTTATTTTAGCTGTCCAAGTAGGTTGAGAGCGGTATCTCACTATGATTTTAATTTGTATTTTACTAATGATTAATGACATTGAGTCAGACTTGCCTGCGAGCGTCCAGGAGTCTCTGGTGAAGGGCATGGGTTGACAGTGGCCTGCCATGGGGTTAGGGGCACTGAATACAGCAGGCCTGAGAGCCTCGGGGTGTGCTGGCAGAAGTCCTTCTGAAGGAGGTAGCCATTACCCCAACCATAGTCCTTCTGAAGGAGGTAGCCATTACCCCAAATCCTTCTGAAGGAGGTAGCCATTACCTCTGGGAAGGAACTACAGGGAGGGAACACAGCCCCATCCATCAACAGAAAATTGGATTAAAGATTTACTGAGTATGGCCCTGCCTACCAGAGCTGGGCTTCCCAGGTGGTGCTAGTGGTAAAGAATCCACCTGTCAATGCAGGAGATAAGGGTTCAATCCTTGAGTCGGGAAGATCCCCTGGAAGAGGGCATGGCAACCCACTCCATTATTCTTGCCTGGAGAATCCCATGGACAGAGGAGTCTGGCGGGCTACAGTCCATAGGTTCGCAAAGAGTCGGACATGCCTGAAGTGACTTAGCACATCAGAACAAGACCCAGATTTCCCTGCAGCCAGTCCCTCTCATCAAGAAGCTTCCACAAGCCTCTTATCCTCCCGCATGTCAGAGGGCAGACAGAACGAAAACCACAATCACGGGAAACTAACCAAACTGAGCACATGGATCACAGCCTTGTCCTATTCAGTGAATCTATGAGCTATGCCATGTAGGGCCACTCAAGATGGATGGGTCATGGTGGAGAGTGTAGTCCATTGGAGAAGGGATTGGCAAATCATTTCAGTGTTCTTACCTGGAGAACTCCATAAACAGTATGAAAAGGCAAAAAGTTGTGACTCTGAAAGATGAACTTCCCAGGTTGGTAGGTGCCCAGTATGCTACTCCAGAAGAGTGGAAAAATATCTCCAAAAGGAATGAAGAGGCTGAGCCAAAGTGAAAACAGCACCCAGTTGTGGATGTCACTGGTGATGGAAGTAAAGTCTGATGCGGCAAAAAACAATATTGCATAGAAACGTGAAATGTTAGGTCCATGAGTCAAGGTAAATTGAACATAGTCAAACAGGAGATGGCAAAAGTGAACATCAACATTCTAGGAATCAGTGAACTAAACTGGACTGGAATGGGTAAATTTAATTCAGATGACCATTGTATCTACTACTGTGGGCAAGAATCCGTTAGAAGAAATGGAGTAGCCCTCATAGTCAACAAAAGAGTCCAAAATGCAGTACTTGGGTGCAGTCTCAAAAATGACAGAATGGTCTCTGTTTGTTTCCAAGGCAAACCATTCAATATCACAGTAAACCAAGTCTATGCCCCAAGCACTAGTGCTGAAGAAGCTGAAGTTGAAATGTTCTATGAAGACCTACAAGACGTTCTAAAATTAACACCCCAAAAATATTCCTTTCCATCATAGGAGATTGGAATGCAAAAGTAGGAAGTCAAGAGATACATGGATTAACAGGCAAGTTTGGCCTTGGAGTACAAAATGAAGCAGGGCAAAGGCTGACAGAGCTTTACCAAGAGAACGCGCTGGTCATAGCAAACACCCTCTTCCAACAACACAAGAGAAAACTCTACACATGGACATCACCAGAGGGTCAACACTGAAATCAGAGTGATTATATTCTTTGCAGCCGAAGATAGAGAAGTTCTATACAGTCAGCAAAAAACAAGACCCGGAGCTGACTGTGGCTCAGATCATGAACTCCTTATTGCAAAGTAGGGGAAACTGCTAGACCATTCAGGTATGACCTAAATCATATCCCCTATGATTATACAGTGGAAGTGACAAGTAGATTAGATCTGATAGACAGAGTGCCTAAAAAACTATGGATAGAGGTTTGTAATATTGTACGGGAGGCTGTGATCAAAAACATGCCCAAGAAAAAGAAATGCAAAAGGCAAAATGGTTGTCTGAGGAGGCCTTACAAATAGCTGAGAAAAGAAGAGTGAAAGGCAAAGGAGAAAAGGAGAGATATACCCATCTGAATGCAGAGTTCCAAAGAATAGCAAGGACAGATAAGAAAACCTTCCTCAGCGATCAGTGTAAAGAAGTGGTGGAAAAATAGAGTGAGAAAGGCTAGAGATCTACCCTGCAGCCAGTCCCTCTCATCAAGAAGCTTCCACAAGCCTCTTATCCTCCCGCATGTCAGAGGGCAGACAGAACGAAAACCACAATCACGGGAAACTAACCAAACTGAGCACATGGATCACAGCCTTGTCCTATTCAGTGAATCTATGAGCTATGCCATGTAGGGCCACTCAAGATGGATGGGTCATGGTGGAGAGTGTAGTCCATTGGAGAAGGGATTGGCAAATCATTTCAGTGTTCTTACCTGGAGAACTCCATAAACAGTATGAAAAGGCAAAAAGTTGTGACTCTGAAAGATGAACTCCCCAGGTTGGTAGGTGCCCAGTATGCTACTCCAGAAGAGTGGAAAAATATCTCCAAAAGGAATGAAGAGGCTGAGCCAAAGTGAAAACAGCACCCAGTTGTGGATGTCACTGGTGATGGAAGTAAAGTCTGATGCGGCAAAAAACAATATTGCATAGAAACGTGAAATGTTAGGTCCATGAGTCAAGGTAAATTGAACATAGTCAAACAGGAGATGGCAAAAGTGAACATCAACATTCTAGGAATCAGTGAACTAAACTGGACTGGAATGGGTAAATTTAATTCAGATGACCATTGTATCTACTACTGTGGGCAAGAATCCGTTAGAAGAAATGGAGTAGCCCTCATAGTCAACAAAAGAGTCCAAAATGCAGTACTTGGGTGCAGTCTCAAAAATGACAGAATGGTCTCTGTTTGTTTCCAAGGCAAACCATTCAATATCACAGTAAACCAAGTCTATGCCCCAAGCACTAGTGCTGAAGAAGCTGAAGTTGAAATGTTCTATGAAGACCTACAAGACGTTCTAAAATTAACACCCCAAAAATATTCCTTTCCATCATAGGAGATTGGAATGCAAAAGTAGGAAGTCAAGAGATACATGGATTAACAGGCAAGTTTGGCCTTGGAGTACAAAATGAAGCAGGGCAAAGGCTGACAGAGCTTTACCAAGAGAACGCGCTGGTCATAGCAAACACCCTCTTCCAACAACACAAGAGAAAACTCTACACATGGACATCACCAGAGGGTCAACACTGAAATCAGAGTGATTATATTCTTTGCAGCCGAAGATAGAGAAGTTCTATACAGTCAGCAAAAAACAAGACCCGGAGCTGACTGTGGCTCAGATCATGAACTCCTTATTGCAAAGTAGGGGAAACTGCTAGACCATTCAGGTATGACCTAAATCATATCCCCTATGATTATACAGTGGAAGTGACAAGTAGATTAGATCTGATAGACAGAGTGCCTAAAAAACTATGGATAGAGGTTTGTAATATTGTACGGGAGGCTGTGATCAAAAACATGCCCAAGAAAAAGAAATGCAAAAGGCAAAATGGTTGTCTGAGGAGGCCTTACAAATAGCTGAGAAAAGAAGAGTGAAAGGCAAAGGAGAAAAGGAGAGATATACCCATCTGAATGCAGAGTTCCAAAGAATAGCAAGGACAGATAAGAAAACCTTCCTCAGCGATCAGTGTAAAGAAGTGGTGGAAAAATAGAGTGAGAAAGGCTAGAGATCTCTTCAAGAAAATTAGAGATCTCTTCAAGAAAATTAGAGATACCAAGGGAACATTTCATGCAAAGATGGGTACCAAAAAGGAAAGAAATGGTATGACCTAACAGAAGCTGAAGATATTAAGAAGAGGTGGCAAGAATACACAGAAGAAATGTACAGAAAAGATCTTCACGACCCAGAAAATCATGATGGTGTAATCACTCACCTAGAGCCAGACCTCCTGGAATGTGAAGTCAAATGGGCCTTTGGAAGCATCACTACAAACAAAGTTAGTGGAGGTGATGGAATTCCAGTTGAGCTATTTCAAATCCTGAAAGATGATGCTGTGAAAGTGCTGTACTTAATATGCCAGCAAATTTTGAAACCTCAGCAGTGGCCACAGGACTGGAAAAGGTCAGTTTTCATTCCAATCCCAAAGAAAGGCAATGCCAAAGAATGTTCAAACTACTCCACAATTGCACTCATCTCACACACTAGTAAAGTAGAGCTCAAATTTCTCCAAGTGAGGCTTCAGTAATACGTGAACTATGAACTAACTTCCAGATGTTCAAATCAAGCCGGATTTAGAAAAGGCAGAGGAACTAGAGATCAAGTTGCCAAGATCTCTTGGATCATCAAAAAAGCAAGAGAGTTCCAGAAAAAGGTCTACTTCTGCTTCATTGACTATGCCAAAGCCTTTGCACTGTGTGGATCACAATAAACTGTGGAAAATTCTGAAAGAGATGGGAATATCAGACTGCCTGACCTGCCTCCTGAGAAATCTGTATGCAGGTCAGGAAGCAACAGTTAGAACCCACATGGAACGATGGACTGGTTCCAAATCGGGAGAGGAGTATATCAAGGCTGTATATTGTCACCTTGCTTATTTAACTTATATGCAGAGAACATCATGTGAAATGCTGGGCTGGATGAAGCACAAGCTGGAATCAAAATTGCCAGGAGAAATATCAATAACCTCAGATATGCAAATGACACCACCCTTATGGCAGAAAGTGAAGAAGAACTAAAAAGCCTCTTGATGAAAGTGAAAGAGGAGAGTGAAAACACTGGCTTAAAATGCAGCATTCAAAAAATAAAGATCATGACATCTGGTACCATCACTTCATGGCAAATAGATGGGGAAACAGTGGAAACAGTGAAAGACTTTATTTTCTTGGGCTCCAAAATTACTGCAGATGGTGACTGCAGCCATGAAATTAAAAGATGCTTGCTCCTTGGAAGAAAAGCTATGACAAACCTAGAGAGCATATTAAAAGGCAGAGACATCACTTTGCCAACAAAGATCCGTCTAGTCAAAGCTATGGTTCTTCCAGTAGTCATGTATGGATGTAAGAGTTGGACCATGAAGAAAGCTGAGTGCCAAAGAATTGATGCTTTTGAACTGTGGTGTTGGAGAAGACTATTGAGAGTCCCTTGGATAGCAAGGAGATCAAACCAGTCAATTCTAAAGGAAATCAGTCCTGGATAGTCATTGGAAGGACTGATGCTGAAGCTTAAGCTCCAATACTTTGGCCATCTGATGCAAAAAACTGACTCATTGGAAAAGACCCTGATGGGTAAGGTTGAAGGCAGGAGGAGAAGGGGATGACAGATGATGAGATGGCTGGATGGCATCACCGACTCCATGGACATGAGTTTGAGCAAGCTCCAGGAGTTGGTAATGGACAGGGAAGCCTGGCATGCTGCTGTCCATGGGGTCGCAAAGAGTCGGACACGACTGAACAACTGAATTGAACTGTCCTTTCCTTTGGGTAGATGCATATTTCTATTTGTTCTTTTTCTTTTGCTTGAAGAATGTCTTTTAACATTACTTATGAGGAAAATCTAATGGCAGTGAAATCGATCAGCTTTGGTTTCTCTGATCAAGTCTTTATTTTACCTTCAGCTTCAAAAAGCTGTTTTTGACTGTGTATACAATTGTAGGTTGACAATTTCACACACACACACACACACACACATTACCTTAAAGATATAACTTCATTTTCTTTTGATTTGTATAGTTTCTTTGTCTTCTGTCATTGTTACCTTTTTTGCTTTGTATGTAACATTTCTCTTTTCCTCTGGCTACTTTGTTGAGATTTTATTCCTTATGATTTGTTCTCAGCAATTTGATATGATGCACTTTGTTGTAGTTTTCTTTATATTATTCTTGACTTGCATTTATCTAGCTCAGTGAATCTGTGGGTTTGTATTTACTTGTAATCAAATTTGGATGCTTTTTGTCCTTATTTTTTAAAACATTTTTTCTGTTCATCACCCTTCCCAGAATTCCAATTACATGTATGTTAAGCCATTGGTCCAATTGGTTTGTTTGATACTATTGTGTTGGTGGGGTTTTACCCCCCAATTTTTTCTTATTTCTCTTTGTGCTTCATTTTGGATAGTTGATATTTCTGTGTTTTCACATCCACTGATATTTCTTTGGTGGTGTCTAATCAGCTGTTAATCCCAACTGGTGTGTTTTCATGTCAGATATTGTTTTTTTAATCCCTGTGGTTCTATTAAGGTCTTTTTATGTCTGGCACTTCATTCTTTATTATGTTCATGTACTCTTCTGTTGGTAATTTCATCATCTGTCATTTCTGGGGTGGTTTCTCTTGATTGATTTTTCTCCTGATAATGACCTATATTTTTCTAATTCTTCATATGCCTGACAGGTAATTTTTTAAATTAGATTTAAAACAATGTGAACTTTATGTTTTTATGTGCAAGATTTTTTTTGTATTCTCTATAATAGTTCTAGTTTTGCTTGGGTGTGTAGTTAAATTACTTGAAATCAGTTGTATCCCTTTGAGACTTGCTTTTAGTGTTGTTGCTGCAAGTGTTGAGTAACCCTTTGTCTAGGGCTAATTTATCCCTATTACTAATGCAGTACCTGTCTGAAGAGTTGACCCAGTGCCTTGTGCTTTGCAAGGCATTTCCACCCTGGCTGATTTATTCCCACAGTGCTTTTGTCAATACAAACAACGAATTTATAATTTTGAAAGTTATTGACAAATTGTCCTCTGTAGCAGTTCTTGAATTTATATCTACACATAGTATTTTATAGAGTTGTCTTTATCTATTTTCATACAATACTTGAATAGCTTTATTATTTGTATTTGAATTAATAATCCATTTGAGATTTTTATTGTTTTGTTTTGGTGTTAGGCATGATTCTTGGTGTCAGGATCTGGGTTTGCTTAATTATTTTCCTTATGGGTAACTAGTGTTTTTTGATATTTTGACCAAAAAGTTCTAAGTACATTTAGGAATTTGAAATTTGTAGCAACAATATTTTGACACAAGAGGTTTTGATACAGCTCTTTTGACATGTTAGTTTTGACCCCACCTAATAAAAACCAACTTAAATCTCTCTCTCTCTCTCTCTCTGTTTTGTTACCGAGTGCTGTATGAAGCATATTCTCACTCTGTTCCTAAGCCTCAGCCCTCCTTGAGCCCACCCAGTCACTGCCTCCAACACCTGACCAAAGACTGGGGAGCAGGCAGGGGTAACGGAGGGGATGCTGATACTCTGGCCCGTCCAGGAGGCAGAATCCTGCTTCTCTGGGAAGCCAGCCTGCTCACTCTCACACCTGTCCCCTTTCCTCCTCGAAACTTGCCTGCCTGGATGCCTTGTCCTCTAGTGAGAGAGATGGGGAGGAGGGGCCATGCAGTCCAAAGGAACTCAAATTTATTGAGCATCTGCTCAGCTCTGTTCAGTGGATTAGGGCTTTTCATCTGTTGGTCTCATGGAAGGGAAAGTCTTCCCTGACCTCCGCGCATGAACACACTATTAGTCCTTCCTCAGCCCATCCCACTGCAGTGATGCACACATTGCTGTTATTGTACTTACGATTGTGTATTGCTGTTTCTTCTTCCATCATAGGCTGTGCACCCCTTAGCATAGAAATATGGTCTTGTTCATGGCTGCTAGTACTTAGCAGACCCTTTAGCACTTAGTAGGTGCTTAATGCTTGTTACATGAATGCATGATGATCTCTGCCCTTGAGAGACTAAGAGTCGGAGGATGTGAGAAATGTTGATAAAACACTGTTTCAGTGGAGAGAGTTACCAAAGAAAAATAACTATTTTGACATGTCTTCGGATATTAGTTGTTATGTACTGAAAGCGCATGTGCCTAGCACCATACTAGGTATCCAAGAACAGTTATAAGAGGAGTTCCTATTGGAGAGCACTTTATAATCCTAATCTTATTGATAATCTTAAAAATAGTCCAGGTCTTCTGATGTTCCCACTCAAAACATACCCAGAAAACACACTTGCTTTATTCAAGTTATTTTATTTAGAATGGCTCATTGGCTTTTAAATAGTAGCTTTACCATTGATGATTCCTTGGTGGCTCAGATGGTAACAAATTTGCGTGCAATGCAGAGATCCAAGTTTGATCCCTGGGTCAGAAAGATCTCCTGAAGAAGGGAATGGCTACCCATTCCAGTATTCTTGCCTAAAGAATTCCATGGACAGAGGAACTTGGTCACAAAGAATCTGACACAAGTGAGCAACTAACACACACACCAATGTGTGATAGATTAGAAAGAGATGAGATGTGGAGACCCAGAGTTCCCACAGCCTTCTCACTTAATAGGCTCTGCATGATCTTGGAAAAGTCAGAGCATCATATAACTCATTAGTCAAGAGGATGAAATGAGATGATGTATCTTGGGGCTATGAATGTTAGATCCTTCCAACAGAATTTAATATTAGACATTAATTGAATTCTGCTTTTTCAGTGACTTTCGTTAAATCTAAGAAATAAAGATCCCAGAATAGGTCATGGTATACATTCAAAATGTAGGTTTAAAAAATATGTATAACTCCTAAAACCTTTAAAAAAATATTTTGACTTCTTTATTTATTTGGCTGGGCAGGTATCTCTGTTGTAGCCTGCGGGATCTTTGGCTGTGGCCTGCGAACGCTTAGTTGTGGCATGTGGGCTCTAGTTCCCTGACCAGGGTCGAACCCAGGCCCCTTGCATTGGGAGCACGAGTCTCAGCCGCTGGACCACCAAAGGAGTCCCTAATTCACAAAATCTTGATGGGTGCTCCCCATTTTCCTAGCAATGCTTTGCTATAAACGTGCAAGTGGCTTTCTAAAAGTGCTTTGGTGAAAGACTGAGTATCGTGTCCTTCTGATGGTCGCCAGCAGAGCCACTCAGCGTCAGGTGCGAGCATGCAGCCGTGGGCGAGGAGAAAGCAGGATCAGACCCAGGCTATGCCCGAGCATGTGGCCATAGGCGAGGAGAAAGCAGGATCAGACCCAGGCTGTGCCCGAGCACAGCAGCCATGGGCGAGGAGAAAGCAGAATCAGACCCAGGCTGTGCCCCAGCACACAGCCATAGGCGAGGAGAAAGCAGAACCAGACCCAGGCTGTGCCCGAGCACAGCAGCGACCCTACAGCCAGCACCTACTGGTATATCAGTATTGACTTCCCAGATCCTCTGCTAAGACCTTCTCCTATTTGTTCTGTTTAAGAATCTGCCTGCCAGTGCAGGAGATGCAATAGACGTGGATTCGATCCCTGGGTTGGGAAGATCCCCTGGAGTAGGAAATGGCAACCCACTCCAGTATTTTTGCCTGGAAGATCCCACGGACAGAGGAGCCTGGTGGGCTACAGTCCATTGGGTTCCAAAGAGGCAGACATGACTGAGCCCGCATGCACAAGCACAGTCTTCCCAACAATCCTCTGAAATAGAACAGTTACTGATACACTTTTAGCCCTGAGGAAATGGAGGCATGAAGAAGTCAAGCAATTGGCCTGAGGTCACGTGGATAGGATGTTTTGAACCTGAGTGCTCTAACCTCAGAGCTTATAAGCTCAACTGCCACCTCCTACTGCCTCTTGCTGCTGCTGTCTTATGGACAGGGTGGCTGGGGGCTAGATCACAGAGGTCTACCAGATGCCCCATGGGGGCTGTAGAGGCACTGGTGTGGGAACCGCCCTCTTGCCCAGCTCTACAGAGGAAAACCTCACTTCTCTTGAGATGTTTGTTGCCTTGGGAAGGTCAGGGTGCATAGTGTGTGTCTGTAACTGTGTATCTGCGATTCTCATACTACTGAGAAATCATTGCTGTCGTCCAAGCTGACCAAGTTCCCCAGAGTGCAAAGCCGCCTGTGAAACCTTGCTGAGATCTCTGAGGCAGGAAATCGGGAGGAATGACAGAGTCCCAGCTGCCTGTTTGGGGAACTGTGCATGAGAAGGTGCAGGAGGCCCATTGCACTGCCCTGGGGGATTTGAAAATTTATAGTCTTCTGGCCAGGGTGACTGGGTATCTTGTATCCCCACATTCCAAAGCCCCTCCCTCTCTGTCCTTCATGGATTCTGGGACTTTTATCACTTCAACACCAGGGAGGAGTAGAAAGATGGCAAAGGCGTCCTTGTAAAGCTCTGTCCTGTACCGTAAATTACAGAGGAGAACAGAGCACCATCCGCTTCCACAGATTCATTGTCCTAGCCTGAGAGCAAGCTGAGTGTTCCCGACTCCCTTGCCCAGGAGTGTGCAAAGAGACTTGTTACTCTTGCTCTCTCTGCTTCCTCATGCCCCCTTATTCTTAATTTCTGTCCTCTCACTTCCATTCCCACCACCCCTCCCTGAAATGCTCTTGTCCAGATCGCCCAGAAAGACTAACTGACACATCCAATGGGCGGACCTGTTTTTCTGACCTCTCTGAAACATTTGGCAGTATTGATCTCTTTCTCTGTTTTGAACATTTTGTAACCCTCTTTTCAATAATGCTTGTCCAAACTCCTTCTCATTCTCCTATTTCTCTATTATTCCTTCTCAGTCTTTGTTACAAGCAGTCTCTTTTTCCTATACCCACCCTTAAATGTTGATGTCAAAAAAAAAAAAGAATGTTGATGTCTGCTAGGCTTCAACCATGGTCCTTTTTCTTCTCTTCTCACTATATGTTAGCTTCAGCTACAAATATGTGCTGGTGACTCTCAAATCTGTTAGGACCTCAGATCTCTTCTGATCTCTAGACCCAAATATCCAGCTTCCTACTGAACAGCTCCACTTGGATGACTCTTGGGCATCTCAAAGTCAATGTATCTAACTCACCGAATTTTCAGTCATTCTAATCCGCCCATGTTGCCTATTTTGGTGAATGATACCACTGTTCACTCTGTCACCTGAATCAGAAATCTGGGTGTGATTCTTTCTCCTTCCATTCTAAATCAGATATCTGGTTAGTCATCGAGTCCTGACAGGTCTACTCTCTATAGAGAAGTCAGGCCCTTCCCCTGAGCACTGATTCCCCAACCTCTCTTTGGAAACCTGGATCTTCATTCTCTTTACTGACTCGTTCATATTGCTATTTAATCATGCTTACATTTTTCTCATCCCTTAGGAAGCTGCCATGTTGACTCCACTATCCTAAGTAGTTGTTGTTTAATTGCTAAGTAGTGTCTGACTCTTTTGTGACCCCCATGGACTGTAGTCCGCTAGACTCCTCTGTCCATGGGATTTCCCAGGCAAGAATACTGGAGTGGGTTGCCATTTCTTCTCCAGCAGATCTTCCCGACTCAGGGATTGAACCCATGTCTCCTGCATTGGCAGGCAGATTCTTTATGGCTGAGCCACCAGGGAAGCCCATCCTATAGTAAACCGAATGATAATAACTACCACATCATTCATTCAACAAATCTTTATTGAGCAGCTCCTAAGCACCAGACACTCTCCTAGGTGCCAGAAGCTTCAGCATTATGTAAGACACTAAAATCTCTCCTCTTGATGGCTTACACTCCACTGGCAGCCACAGACAGCCTGTGTGTGTAAAATATCACAGTTTTATGGCATCCACAGCTTTACCCAGCCACTGTACTAAATATTGTATGTTCATTGCCTATTTAATCTTGACAGTAGCCCTGTGGAGTAAATGTTGCTATGCCCACTTTACAGATGAAAAAACTATAATCTCCCCAAGGTCACAACAACACAGAGCCAGGAACCAAACCCATCAATTCCACCTTGTGTCCTGCGTTATGGCTCTGAACCATGAACCTATAGGGGATTCCAGATGCCTTTTGATTGGAGAACGTAAGTATCTTCAGTAGGTACTTCTGCAGTGAAATACTTGGATGCTGGGCCTTTCTGGAAAGAGCAGAGTGCTCAGTAACTAAAGCTTCTCTGTGGAGTATTCAAGGGCTGACAGTCCTGCCTGAGCTGGACAGACTTCATGCCTGTCCTTGACCTGGACTCCAGCTGGTAGCTGAAGGAACTACCATCTGTGTCCTGTTGGTTTCTCTGCTATCATTTTTTCCCCATGTGTTCCTAAGTGACATTTGTTCTGATCTCCTCTGGGAACCAATCCATGATCTGCTTTTAAAGTAACTCCACTTCTGGGAATTGCCTGGGGGTCCAGTGGTGAGGACTCCATGCTTCCACTGCTGAGGCCAGGGATTCAATCCCTGGTTGGAGAACCAAGATCCCATAAGCCACATGGCTAAAAAGGGGAAAAAACTTTTTTAATTAAAAAATAAAATAAAGTAGCTCCACTTCTGGTCTCAAACCTACTCCTACTTCCTGACCTTTCCAAGAACTCATGCCCTGTGGCAACACCCCCATCGCCTTCCTCTTTGCTCTATCTTCCAATCTTTATAGGTGGATCTGTAGTACATGGCCAGAATTGTTTTCTTTGGAGAAATCTCTTTCTCTAGATGACTAAGGACCTATATACTTCTTGCACAGGTAAATGCTGCAGACTCACCCGGTGAGATTTTTTTTTCTGGTTATAAATCATACATCATAGATGAAGTGCTAGGCCTCGTCTGCTCATCACTCCTGATGTTATCAGAACGTGTCTTTTCTCCTGCCCCAGTTCAGGACCTGAGGAGCTAGGTCTCATCCTCTCTCAAACTCTCCTACCAAGAGTCCTTGGCAGAATGCTCCAGCAGGCATCTGTCAGTAGGGAGCCTGTTAAGTGCTGTGAAATCAGAAATGTGTGAACTGGCCTACAAGACTTTTGAGAAATTGAAAATACAGTGTTAGAAAGGTCCGTAGCAATTAGAGTAAGTTTTTGTCATTTGTCATCTAACAATTTAAAAATGGGGCTTCTTATATTTTATGTGTTTTAATTTTTATAGTGATTCATTTTTATTATATTTTATAAAAGGATCACTCTCTGTGACAGAATTGAAATTTGAAATGCAGCACAACAAAGTGAATCAGCTATACATATGCAAATACCCACAACTATACTCCAATAAAAATTTTAAAAACAAACAAAAAATTGGTCCTTCTTCCCAGGTAGTTTGAGAAGCATGGACTATAGTGATAAGAGCACAGGCTTTGAAAGTGAATAGGACAGGTTGGCATAATCTCTCCAGACCTCCCTTTCTTCCTCTGTACCCACTGACCTCAGGATTAAGGGAAGCAACACCTGGACACACACACCCAGGTGTATGTGCTCTGGGAGAGGCGAGGACAGCGGGTCTAGAGCGGAGGCACTGAGGAGGCCCCTAAGCAGGGAGGGGCGATGAGCGTTTGACCCGGAGGATTCCTGGGGCTGGGGATGCCTGGGCTGTCCCCGGGAAGGTGGGGCTTCATGAGCAAGTCAGACACACTGGTGGGGGCAGCTTCTCCCCTTGCAGCCCCAGCTCCAGGCTCTGCCAGAGAGCAGGAAGCCTAGAAGTGCTTAGAAGCCAGCGCCTGGTGAGAGCAGAGCTGCAGGCTGCATTCCTGTGGTATTTGGAGATTGATCTTGTCAAGATTAGCAGCTTTGCTTTTCTTGGTTCAGGTACAAGATCCCCACGTGGGGAGCTCTGCTGCCTGTGAGGAGCAAAAGCAAGTGAAAGCAGAGAACATATCCTGGCCCTTCACCCCTGAGGTGCGCTCACTGTGCGGGGCTCCAGGACTGGAGCAGCCCAGACAGACGCTGGCTACTCAGCGGGAGGAGGACCGAGTCTGAGCTCCACCCACACATGTCCCGGGTGGGGCGGAGGGAGACGCTTTGTACTGCGAGGTCGAGGTCGGCGAGCGCCGGCCAGTCGTTTCAGCGTCTTGCGGCTCCCCTGACTCCATCTGCACCCCACGGTGACTGGCCTCCCCTCATAGCTAGTGCTGGAGCGGAGACTCAGGGCTGAAGCCTCCCCTCTCCCAGGTAGAAGGAAGACTTCAGCTGATGCCTGCCTCCTGTCATGTGAGCTTTCTGCCCCTGTGCCAGGCATGGAACCCAGGCGGAAGCCACGGCCCCACCCAGGAGCCTGGGTTCTGTGAACCACCTAGGGCTGGGCTGAGAGAGGAAGAAGGAGATAATCCATATACACAGCTCAGAGGGAAGGTGGACTGTCCTGGAAGCGACTGTCCAGGGCTACATGGAGAGGACTGGATAACCTGGTCTCTACTCATGGGAGACCCTCGTGGGGGAAACACAAGCCTGTTTGCTGACAGCATCGCACCCAGCAGGACGGTTGACAGCTGACCTCATGACATCTCTGTGCCTCTCATGTTGGGACAGTCCCATCCTTCCTCTCCAGGTTCCCAGAGCTTGGTACAGGGAAGTTTCCTGCAGCAACACTTGAAAACAGATGGTTGCAAAACACAAAAGAACACCTTGGACTCTGTTGCTCAGCCCCTAGAGAGTGTCTGGGCCAGGGGCCAGCTGCAGAGCTTGCCCCAGGAAGCACACTGCCAAATGGAGCGAGACCCCCACATGGGGCAAGGCAGGTACAGGAGGCCTGGGCTCAGAAACCAGCTCTCTGGGGCCGGATGAGGGATGGTTCTGTGCCTGTCATCCCCACTACGCGTGGTCCCATGTGTCCAGGGGCAGTCTCATCTGTGGGTTCTGGCCAGGTAAAAGGCTATCTCTGCTTCATTCCCCATCTCCCCCACCACCCTCCTGCAAGCCCCCAGGACCAGCAACAGGGATTCAGGCAGGACTTGATTCAGCTTGGCCCTAGGACCTTTTGAACCTTCTGTTAAGTGGCCGCCTGGACAACCATGCCTTTCTTTTCTTGCTCAGAGGCCACAGCCTGCACAGGTTCCCCTCCCCCACAGCGGGCCTGTCTCCACTCCACCGCCCCCACCCCCAGGGAGGATGCAGTGAGAGCGATCGCTGGTTCGATTAGGCTTGGTGAGCCCAAGTGGGGAAGGAAGGCCTCGGGTGCAGTGACCTGTTATAAAGATGTGGTCAGCAGCTGCCTCTGGTGTAGCCCATTCTTCCTAAGGCAGGATGGAGAGCAGTGCCAGAGGCAGCAGGCCGGGCTCAACAGACCACGACCCAGCTCTCGAGGCTGTGGGGAAAAACAGTTCGGCTAGGAGACCAGGGCCCTTGACCCAGCCCGGTCTCCAGCAGGTTTAACAAAGCCACTGACCCTCAAGGAGATTATAGGGAGGAAACAAAGGGTTCAGGGGCTACAGGCTGGTGAGGTGTCTGTCTACACAGGCACAGCTTCATAGAGGGTAGTGGTGCAAGGGTGACCTGGAGGAGCATTTGTTGAAGGGAGAGAAAGGAAAGAACCAGCCATCCTCTGCCCCGCCTCTGGATCCCCAGAGCGACCTCTGCCGTGAGCTGCAGGTCTTGTCCTTTTCAGTTATGAGCCCCTTGGAGGCAGGGCTTGGGAGCTGGATGCAGAGGGGGCGGGGCAGGGACATGGGCTACAGGGCTAAAGCCATCATGTTCCCTCTAAAGCTGGAGCTTGTTCATTTCCTTCCCAGACTGTGATTAGGCCTAATTACTGGCTACCTTTCAGTCCTTTTCTGAGGGTTTTCCCGAATTTCAAGAAGTAGAGAAATCTGTAGCTGTGGCAGAAGTAGTCCAACCACACTGTGCTGCCAAAGTGGGGAAGGGCACGTTTGCCACCCAGCTTCACCCCAGGTCAGTGATGCCTTGAGTTCGGGGCCTTGCCAGTAGTACCCAAGCTGGGAACATAGCATCTCATTCCTGCTCTCTTAGCAAAGACCAAACGGGGCCAGGGCTCACCTTCCTCAGTCGGGGCAAATGAAAAGATCCTGGGTCTTGGAGGCAAACGAACTCAGGTTTGAGTCCCAGCTTCGCCACTTACCTAGCCGTGGAATCTTGGACAAGGTCTTCTAGGCCTACCCAGCTTCAACTTCCTCACCTGTCAAGTGGGAATAACAGCCCCTACATTGTGGGCAGTCAGGAGAAGGCCACGAGACGTGTGGCCTGGTGCTGGCCGTCGGTGAGTGCGCAGCAGTGGCGATGACTGTTGTGTTCTGTCCTCACACTTGACTGCCACCACTCCCATCAGGACCTTCTGGTGATGTGTCTTGGCTGGGAGCTGTCTGGACTTGTCCAGACTGTGCATACAAACGCAGGTGATTGGCATCTGTTGATACAGAAATGCCTCTACATATCAGGAAGTGTAGTTTTTGGCAATCTCAGCCACATAGGATGCAACTGATAACCTGTAATTTAGTGAAGGGAAAAAAAAAAGGAAAGAAAAGAAAGGGGAAAAAAGAAAAGAAAAAGTCTTCTGAACCCCTGAAGGAGTTAGCAGAGCACCCGGGAACGGATTCTGGCTGGCGCCCTAACCCCTGGGGAGCCCTGCCCTACAAACCACAGTCTTTTATACCTTTGCCTGTGCATACACTGTTCCCCCCAGACTGGCATGCTCTCCCCCTGATTCTCTGCCTTGAGGACCACTACCTTGATGACAACAGGCAGCTCGAACGTCACCTGCCACAGAGCACAGCATCTGTATGTGCGTCTAGGGGTCCCTCCTCACATTCTCCACCTGTCAAACTTCAGCACAGATGGCGCCTCCTCTGCGAGGCTTCCCCTACATCCATGGGCAGAGGTCGACTCGGGCTCCCACAGCTCCTTGAGTGTCTCTCTGTCACCCTTCACACGTTGCACGTAGTTCCCTCCTAGGTCCTCTCGTTTTCACCTTTAATGTAACCTGGGTCGCTCTTAACTGAGAGCAAACCGGGGACAGCTCCCATGCCCTCGCCTTTGTCTGTCCTATGAGCGCGGTTGTCACAGCGGGCTTTGGCTTGGAGTGGGAGATGGAAGAGGGGGTCCTGCTGACCTTCTTTTGCCATTTGCACGCACACCATGCCCCCCACCCCGACCCAGTGCTCTTTGCTTCCTTCTAGCAGCCACACTACCAGCATCAGCAGTGAGAAAGTTCTAATAAATTTATTCAGTGCAAGTGGAAGTCGCTCAGTCGTGTCCGACTCTTAGCGACCCCATAGACTGTAGCCTACCAGGCTCCTCAGTCCAAGGGATTTTCCAGGCAAGAGTCCTGGAGTGGGTTGCCATTTCCTTAAATTCTAGATAATTCTCCCCTCTAAACACTGAATTTGATGGGCTCCCTGAATAAGCGCAAATAACTGGAAATTTCGTGTCTGTTGGTTCAGTTATTTAATGCATTTTTTGTTCAGTGCCTGTGTTGGACACCGGGGAACTGGGTTTGAAAATACAGGCATGGTGCCAGATCACCATCTGGGGGACCTACAGTGGAGCTGTACCTCAGGGCTCCGGTGACATTCAAGCCAGGCTGAAAGGCAAGAGACAGTGGAGAGCCCTCTCCACCACCTCCTGTGCTGGCCCAGCTCTGGCTACAACACTGGCTGTCTCGGGTGAGCATCCCACATAGCTTTGTGGGCTGTGGCAGGGCCGAGAGACTGACAGCTTTGTAGCCTCAGAAAAACAGGCTTGTGAATGGCTCTCATGGAGCAGAGTGGTAACGAGATAGAAATGACATCTGAAAAGACTTCTGAGCCAGTCTTCTTGGCATGTGCACCCAAGTCAAGCCCAAACAAAAGGCTGTTGATGCTGTGTCTTCCACACAAGTCACGAAAAGCTTCAGACCGAGAGTGAGCCATTTCTGTTTCTGCAATCCAGAGACGATGAAGAGTGAAGACTGGCCGGGAGAAGCTGCCCCCTAGAATTGCACTTGTCTGTGCAGCATTTGGTCTTAATCCCCCAGCCCCATGCAGAGGCTCCAGTGTGGCAGAGAGTGCCCTCAGGGCCAGGGAGCAAGGCTCCCACATCCGCTACTTCTGAGGGGCCAGGACCAGACCCTGCACTTCCCCATCTGGACACTTACTTCCCCTCGGTGGTGCTTGCCCAGCGCCTCACGGCTTGGGGACCCAAGGCAGATTCTGCCCCTTCCCTAGCCCCTAAGCACCCTCTCTCTGCCAAGCCTTGTGCAGAGCCTTGGGAGACAGTGATCAGTAAGAAACAGTGCATGAGAGAGACAGGACAATGTGGTCAGCACAGGGACAGAGCAAACCGCGGAGCTGTGCACACCCAGGTGAGGGGCATCTATACTGACTAAGCAAGCAGGAAGGGCTTCCTAGAGGAGATGCCCCCTGTGCTGACAGCTGGAGGACAATCAGAAACTGACCAGGCAAAGAGTCTGGGAAAGGCACTCATGTGAACGAAGGAGATGCATTGTCAAGTAATCTGGGTACAGGTCCTGTGGGAAGAGGTCTTGAATGCCACGCCAAGGAATCTGCCCTTTATTATGAGGTCGGCAAAGGTTTTGAGGGAGGGACAGTATCAAGTCTATCATTATGTCGAATAGGGGAAAGGATTAGAGGAGGTGGGACTGAGGAGGGAGCCCCTTTGGAGGCAGTGCTGAGCACTGGATGGGTTGGTGAGATGCCAGGAAGAGAAGTGACCTTAGGTGGCTGGAGTCAGGGTGACAGGAAGGAGTAGAGATGACCCCCACATTCTGATTTGGGCAGCGGGGGAGATGGTGGCTCTACTGTCTAAACTGGAGACCACAAGGGAAGGGCAAGTTTGGGAGCAGCTATTGAGCTCATTTGGGGAAATACTGACCTTGAGGCTTCTACAAATCATCAGATACAAATGTGAAACACCAAGGTCCTTCTAGTTTTTCTCCCCTCCTCCCATTTCTTTCTATTATAA
This sequence comes from Madoqua kirkii, assembly GCA_006408675.1. Taxonomy (NCBI): domain Eukaryota; kingdom Metazoa; phylum Chordata; class Mammalia; order Artiodactyla; family Bovidae; genus Madoqua; species Madoqua kirkii. The sequence goes on from SJYC01008191.1 coordinate 28,012, forward strand.
ACATTGCTGTGAACAGTGTTCTTACAAATAAGTTTTTAGACAGTTACTTGACAATTTCAGTATGTTTTGGATACAATGAAAGAATTTTATATATCTATATATATTGCACTGATTCATTGTTTGCCTAAACTTCCTTCCCATTCCTTCCCTCATTATTTATCTTATAAGCATTTTCATATCTTGGATGCCCTACAGGGTACTAAGAATGAGGGTCATGCATAATCCCTACCCTAGAGCTCCACTCTCGAGGGAGAGTCAGACATGAGCACGAAATGTAATACAGCATCGATGCTGTGGTAGATGAAAATATAGGATGCTGTGAATATGCAGAAAAGAGACACCAAGTTAAATTAGAGATATCAGAGGCCCTTTTCCCCCCTAACCTCTGGGTTCACTCCTCTTCACTGCTATTATTCATGGTACCTCCTGACCTTCATTCTAATAATTTACTTCTAGCATTTAAAAGCCATAGAAAATCCTCTCATTGGCGAGTGGTGACTCACCATCATTCCATTGAAGAATTTTCTTTCCTTTCTTTGTTTTTGCTTTGTATTTGGTAGAGGTAGGTACTGTAAGTGTCAGCAGTTGAAATGGATCATGTCAGTAGTTTCTCAAAATATGTGGCCTGTGGACCTAAAAGGTTCATGGACCTCTCAAGGCTATGTCCAACCCAAACCCAAAGAGCTGTGCCTTTTCCTGTCTCCTGATCTCTTCTGGAATCATTCACTGTTTTCTCACTACCCCTCCTTGTTTTCTCAGTACTACCTGTTCTCAGAGACATCCAGGTAAGGACATGTTGCGGTCCCCCCTTCAGCAGCCTGGGCAAAATGCCTCGGAAGTTCCTTTCCCTCCCCAAGTGTAAGCCCGCAGCACTGGGAGGGTGTGTAACAGAATGCCTGGAGAAGCCATCTCTTTTGGGTGAAGTGATCTGAGAAGAATTTTTGCAGGAAGTGATATTTTATCCAAGTCTTAAAGATTGTTTGGGAATTAGGCAGTTGAAAAACAATAGGTCAAGTGTTCTAGACAGAGGGGCAGCATAAACTCAGAGCATGAGCTACCCAAGGATATTCAGAGAACTGCAAGTGATGTGACATGTTTGGGGCATTGGTCTTCCTGGTGGCTCAGAGGCTAAAGCATCTGCTTGCATCTGCCCACAGTACAGGAAACCTGTGTTCAATTCCTGGGTCAGGAAGATCCCCTGGAGAAGGAAATGGCAACCCACTCCAGTATTCTTGCCTGGAGAATCCCATGGACAGAGGAGCCTGGTGGGCTGTAGTCCACAGGGTCGCAAAGAGTCGGACACCACTGAGCGACTTCACTCACTCACTTTTGGTTATGTCTTTACTGAAAGACAAGATGTCATCCAGGGCAGGGTCCAGGGAGACCTTACAGGTCATTCTAAAAGGATTGTGATGCTGTCCTGTGAGCAGATGTGGGGATATCATTGACATGTTTTAGACAAGAGATAAGAATATGTCTTGATCCAATTTGCTACTTGGAAAGGTTTCTCTAACTTAATATGGAAGATGGATTGGAGGAGGGAACGTACAGATGAGTTAGGAGACTGCTGCAGTACCTGCTGAAGGCAATGCCATGGGGATGGAGATTAGTGGCTATTTGAGGAACACTTAGGAAATAGAATCAAACTATCCCTCCTCTTCTCCCAGAACATCTTGTGTGACTTTTCTCCCAACACCACCACTTTTGATCATGGCGTTGTAATTAGTCTCTCCCTCCAGGACAGGAGCATAGCATTCCTCTTTGTGGCCAACCCAAGCACCTGACTAGCACCTGGCATTGATCAGGTGCTCAGTAAGTGCTTATTGTGCCCACTGAATTGACTTGATGATTAATTGAGTGTGGATGGCTGGGGAGAGGGAAGTGTCTGGAATGAATCCCAAGTTTCTGGCTTCAAAACCAGGAAAAGTTGGAATGCTATTCATTGAGATAAGGAACCTGAGAAGACCGCTGGTTGTTTCTAATGTTACAGTTCTGGCTTTTGTTAAGAGAAGAGGAAAGGGCAGAGATCACAAGTCTCACTGTGGACATAATGAGATACCTCCAGGACACTTAAGGAGAGATGTAATCAGTTACATGTATGGGTCTGGAGTTCAGGAAGAGAGGTCAGAGCCAGAGATGATGCAGTGGGAATCTCAGCATGTAGATGGAGTTTGGGCTATAGATGAGGCTGTACAGGGAAAGTGTGTAGACTGGGTCCCAAAGCTGCAGCTTACAAGATGAAGTTGACACGCTTTGTGCGCCGGCGTGCATGCGGCTAAGCTGCTTCAGTCATGTCTGATTCTTTGCGACCCCATGGACTGTAGCCTACCAGGTTCCTCTGTCCATGGCATTCTCCATTCAAGAATATTGGAGTGAGTTGCCATGCCCTCCTCCAGGGACTCTTCCTGACCCAGATTCAAACCTGTATCTCTTATGCCTCCTGCATTGGCAGGTGGGTTCTTTACCACTGGGCCGTGTGGCCATGTGGCCAGCACAGTGTTTGCAAATAGTGTGAATACTGGCAGTCTGTCCTCTACTTGCCATGGCCTAGCCCTTCTTGTCTTACATCTGGCCCAGTTAACATAGTTGCAGTACCTTCTTGGCTCTGGAAGACATTTGAGCTGATAATTTTTGGAGGAAGAAGAGAACCCAAGGACACAACTCTGGGCAATATCAACTTACAAGGGATGAACATGAAGAAGAATGGGAAAGAATGGCCAGAGAAATTGGAGGAAATCTTGAGAATAATATTTTCTTTTCTTGAAAATTATGGGAAGCAAAGTGTAATAAGGGCTTCCCAGGTGGTGCTAGTGGGCAAGAATCCGCCTGCCAATGCAGGAGATGCAAGAGACGTGGGTTTGATCCCTGGGTCGGGAAGATCCTCTGGAGGAGGAAATGGCAACCCATTCCAGTATTCTTGCCTGGAGAATCCCCATGGACAGAGGAGCCTGGCGGGCTACAGTTCAGAAGTCTCCAAGAGTCAGAACACACATGCACACACACACACACACAAAGTGTAATAAAGTCTAAAATGTGGATTTCATTTGATCCAGCAATTTTTCTTCTCAGTATTTAACATAAGGAAATAATCATATCTGTGCACACAAGTTTTTGTAATGTGATGCTTGTTGCAGCATGTTCATCGTAGCAGAAAATTAGAGACAACATAAATGCCTCTTAGCTGTGCATAATTAAGTAAATATAGTATGTCCATGTGATGAAATAATATGTAGTCATAAAAAATGATGTCAGATGTTATTTCCTGACACTCAACAACTTAACCATTGAATTTTTCAAAAGCAAGTTATGGAACAGTCCATCTTAGAACATTCCATTTACGTTAAGTGTCTAGTTGTAGAAGGAAATATCTGGAAGCCTTCACACACAAATCACAAGACTCTCCCAACAGCTAAATGCAATAGACCTTTCTCTGGCCTCTGTGTCTGTGACCTTTGTGGTTTTTGACATTGTTAACCTTTCTTGGTTTCTGCTCCTTGTCGTCATTCCCTGACCTTTGTCCCATAGGCTGGCAATCAGGACTGAAAAATGGCAGGCTCAATCCTGGGAGAACCCTTTGAGACTGGCAGCCTGTTCATATACTAGAGCACACCCACAACAGAGCACTTACTGGGCAACTCTCTGGAAAGGAGCCACTGAGGACAGCATTGCCCTGGTTCTTGCGTCTGCAAATCCCTTCTCGAACACAACCCTTCCCAGGGTCTCTGGGTCTAAGTTTCCTCTCCTTACCCGCCTCCCCCGCCCACTAGCCAAATCGCCTGGTTATCCCCTCTCTCCCACGCCTTCTGTTCAATCAAGGGGTTATTTTTAACAGTGTTGTGTATACCATGCTTCAATCCTGGAAAAACACCAGAACTTTGGGACAGATACTGAGATGGAAATAGTCTCCCACAACCACCCCCACCCCGCTTTCTAAAGTTTTTCCTTTTAAAGAGAGAAAATAAGTTATCCAAACCGTAGACAGTTCTACCAAGAAAGTCCCTGGACGCCAGCTTGGACGACTGAACTACAGCCCCGAGGTTACACTGGAGGCTGGACCCACTGCTACTGTGAGCCTGACTTCAGCCCAGAGCAGCCCGAGGAGGGGGCGGGGACCGGGGCGTGCGGGAGAGATGGTTCCTGCCACTTTTCTGAACTTGGTAGGTCGAGAGCCCCTGTCTCAGAATAATGAAGATGTCCTAGTCCACTCTCCATCCCCAATAGCCAGAGGCTCTTATATTCCAGAAGCCGCCCATCCACTTCAAGAAGGTCAATGACTGGAGGGTTTTAACTTAAAAAAAAAAGCGCTACTATACCTTTCTGCAACTTCCACTTGTGATTCTGGTTCTACCCACCAGAGCCATGCAGAGCAAGACTGATCTCTCTTCTCTGTCAGATGGTTGGATTTGGAGCAGATGATTGTTTTCCTTCAAGTTCCCTCTAGTCAGACATCTCTGCTCTCGCGAGGTATGATAAAGCCCCTCCCTACCGTGGTGGGTTTCTTCTCAGGCTCAGTCCCGTCTTATTACTGTTCCCTATAGAAGGCATCCAGCTCACACTTGCTTTGCAATGACCTGCCAGGCAGAAAGGATGCAGGATGAGCACCTCCCCATTTACAGTGCTTCTCACAGTGACACCCCAGAGACACTGCCTTGGTGGCCTTGTCACCTTGACCATAAGTTTGTTCTCGACATGCTTCTGCCGAGTACCCCTCCCCTTCCTACTCAGCATGTGTGATGGAATTTATGGACCCAAACTAGGTCTGGTCATGGAGCTATCTGGAACTTATGGGATCTTCCTTGGACCTTCAACATAAGCTGTTTCTTTCCTTTCCCTTTGTTTTCCATAGACTTGATGACTAAGCCATTCTATCCTAGAACAGATTCTTCCACCGACCTGGTAGGTATGAGTTGGAAGTATCTACCGGCTACCAAACTCTTGAGTTTTCCTGCCATCGAGCCCACGTTGCCATCCATTTCTCACAGTTTGCTGTATCCACCTGAGAGGGCCCTTGCCACGTGTCCTTCTGGGACCTGTCCCATCCATTTGTGGTATCTGAGCGCTCCATGCACAGGACTCACATAGAATCCTAGAAGGAGCACAGACTTTGAAATCTCAAACCTCAGATTTTAGACCTGGCTCAGCATTTTCTCTCCTTGGACAAATGAAACTCATTGAATCTCAGTTTCTTCATCTGTAAATTAGGGGAAATGTAGCCCTTGCTTATTTCAAATTTCTTTTGTTAGTATGAAAGGATTACAGCCTAGTGAAAAACAGAAGATAGGATAATTATTTCATAAGCATTTAAGGAAAAGCTTTCAGTACGTAAGCCCTGTGAGTGACACAAATAGGGAGCACACGAGCCCTGCTGATTTTGATCCAGCAGGAAGTTAGGATATGCCATAGCACATGGCAATTCCAGGCCCTGCCAGGAGCAAGGGCGCTAGGGAGCTACCTCAGGGATGAGGCAGAGTCTGGGCTTCCCAGGAGGGTCTGAAATCAAGCTGGGCACAGTCGGCCTTTGCTAGCCCAGTCTGGTGTCAGGACACGTGTTGAGAAGAGGCTTGAAACTTGCGGAGGCAAGTCAAGAATGGGAGCTCAGAGACTGGAACTGGCACCGGAGAAGTCCCCAGCAAGAGCTGTGTCTCTGCAGGGGTTGGGGTGACAGCCAGCTGACATCAAGCTGAATCATGAGGCGAGGATATGTGGTCACTGCACGGAGGCCGCACCCAGGAGAGCGTGCCTGTAACGGGAGAAGGAAGATGGGCTTGAAGTTGAGGCGGGTGTGGTCGTGAGGGTGAAGTGGGTGTGTGGACCACCAATGGAAGGATCCTGTACACAGAGAGGAAAGTAGAAACCTGGGGGAGAAGGATGGGATAAATGATACAACAAGGCCTCTGAGGACACTGAGGGGAGGGGTGGGCCTCTGCTCTCAGAAGGGGACTCCTATTCTGCAGCAGGACAGAGTGGTAGGAACATAGATGGGCTTGTAATCTCAGTATAAACGTGAAGGAATTCCCCCTTCCAGTGGTTTCTGTTTTCTCCTGTAGAAGGCAGCCAGGAGGAGCTCACACTTGCTCAGGGGTGGCCTGCCAGGCAGGAAGGATGCAGAGTAAGCATGGCCCGTTTCCAGTGCTTCTCACAGTGACACCCCAGAGACTCTGCCTTAGTGATCTTGTCATCGTATGTATGTTCGAGATGTGCTTCTTCCAAGTCCCCTCCCCTTCCTACTCAGCATGTATAATGGAATTTATGGACCCAAACAGAATAGAAGCAGGAGATGGGACCGTGCGCTGGACAGGAAGGCAGGGTGCTGGGAGAGAAGGCTGAGAAGAGTGGAGAACATTCGGAAGGCCTCCGTGGAGACTGAAAGAGACTGCTTACTAGGGCAGCCAGAAGCCGTCCAGCAGCAAAGCAGGCCAGGTGGGCGGCCATGACCCTGTAGTGGCACCAGCAGCCTGAGTTGTCCAAATATGGGGCAGGATTCTAGAAGGAGCAACCCCAGCCCAGAAATCTTGACCCCATTTGACTGTGCTTCCCAGGGAACTCGTCTGTAGGAAATAGCTCCTGTTTCTAAAGTGAGGAGAGAGGTGCTGGGAGCTGGGGTAGGGACAGGGCTCAGGCCATCCCTGAAGAGAGCAGCCACGCTGAATGGACTGTGCCAGGCGAGCCCCTGGCCGAGCATGGTGAGTTCCCAGGACCCGCCCTGTGTGTGGGCACAGCAGTAGATTCTGGTGGACGGAGTGCTCTAGTCCTCCTGGGATGTGGTTGCCAGAGTCTTGGTAGGTCATACACTTGAGCAGGGAGGGGCCTGGGGGGGCCAGGTGGTGAGTCTGGAGAAGGAGGCTAGGAAGACAGCCCAACCGTGGCACTGAATAAACCCATGAGACTGGACTGTTAGCCCAGGGACAAGGGCTGTCAGGCTGTGTTTGGGGTAAGTGTGAGCGGCTAGGAGGAGGTGCGAAAGCGGCCCCTCATACAGAGATGTGATCTGAGGACAGGACTTCTGAATGCTTTCCTCAGCCGTTCTGCAGCCTTCAGCTTCCTGACTTAAAGCAGAGTGTCTCACATCTAACACAGAAACCGCATCAGGAGAAGGGCTGAGGGAGTCCTGGGGGCCTGTTGGTGGCTACTGGTAGGGCTGCTACTGCCATCAACCCTGCCTCTGAGCTGGCACTCTCTGGGGTATCAGTTTTGGCTGATACCAAAACTGGGAGGGGAGGAGGGGGTGAAGGAAACACAGTTATTGAGCAGCTGGTGTGCTGGGAACTTGGCATGCCTGTGTCACTTCATCTGTGATGCTGAATCTTTTCAGTCCCGTTTTACATTCATTCATTCAGCAGATGTTTATTGACCTGCTGAGTGTTGGCGGCTGCCGTCAGTGCAGGAGAAACAGTAGTGAGCAAAACAGGCAAACCTTCCGACTTTCACAGAAAGCGAAGTCGCTCAGCCGTGTCCGACTCTCATATTCTAATGGGGAAGCAGGCCAGCAATGCCAGATGTGTAAGAAAAAGGTATAGTATGTTAGACTGGGCTTCCCAGGTGGCGCTAACTGCCAGCGCAGGAGGCACAAGAGACGTGGGTTGAATCCCAAGATGGGGAAGCTCCCCTGGAGGAGGGTATGGCAAACCACTCCAGTATTCTTGCCTGGAGGATTCCATGGACAAAGAAGCCTAGCAGGCTACGGTCCATGGGGGTGACAGAGGGTCAGACATGACTAAAGTGATTTAGCACGCACATAGAGTTGGACTGTGAAGAAAGCTGAGTGCCGAAGAATTGATGCTTTTGAACTGTGGTGCTGGAGAAGACTCTTGAGAGTCCCTTGGACAGCAAGGAGATCCAACCAGTCCATCCTAAAGGAGATCAGTCCTGGGTGTTCATTGCAAGGACTGATGCTGAAGCTGAAACTCCAATATTTTGGCCACGAAGAGCTGACTCGTTTGAAAAGACCTTGATGCTGGGAAAGATTGAGGGCAGGCGGAGAAGGGGATGACAGAGGATGAAATGGGTGGATGGCATCACTGACTCAATGGACATCAGTTTGGGTAAACTCCGGGAATTGGTGATGGATAGGGAGGCCTGGCGTGCTGCGGTTCATGGGGTCGCAGAGTCTGACATGACAGAGCGACTGAACTGAACTGAGTATATTAGATAGTGAGAAATAGGGCAAGAGCAGGCAGGGTGACTGAGAATGGTGACATTTAAGTGACAACCTCAAAGAATTTCAGGAGGGGCTATGCTGGTTATCTGAGGGAAGAGCCTTCCAGGAAGAGGAAACAGACAGTGCAAAAGCACCGAGGTGGGATCCAAAACCAGGAAAGAGGCCTATGTTGCTGGAGTGGGAAATAATAGGAGATGAAGTCAGAACTTTAAGAGAAGGCTGCAGCATGGGAACACTGGAGGTCATTCTAGGGATGGAGGCTCCGGAGCAGGGAGTAACAGGTTTTAGAGGAACACTTGGGCTGCCTTGATGAGATAAGACTGTCGTGAGGCAGGGAGGCCAATTAGGAGGCTGTTGTAATGATTGATGAGAGAGACGCTGGTGGCGCGGTCATGGTGGAAACAGCGGTGGTGGTAAGAATGGTCATGTTCACGATGTGTTCTGAAAGGAGAGCTGACAGGTTTTCTGACAGTGCAGATGTGGGTATGAAAGAGAGAGAAGAATCTAAGCTGACTTCAGGCATTTTGCCTGAGCAACTGGAAGAATGAAGGAGCCACTTAGCAAGATGGGGAAATGATTGCAAGAAGAGCAGGTTTCAGGGGAGTATCAGGAACTCAAGTTTAAACATGCAAAGCATGAGATGCCTCTTAAACATCCAGATGGAGATATCGAAAAGTCTGGCGTTCATGGGAGGGAGGGAGGCAGGCTGTGAAAATGGAAGAGGCGGTCGGTCACATGAGTGAATGTAGGAGAAGCAAGAACGGAGCCCTTGGGCACAGCAACCTGTAGTGGTGATGGAGACGAGGAAGAAACTGCAAAGAGGGCATGCGTGGAATGATAGCAGGAGAACCTGGACAGTGTGGTGTTCTGGAAGCCAGATTAAGCAAGTACTTCAAGAGGAGTAATAAGCTATATAATATATTGCTGGGCGGTAGGGCAATTGTATAAATTGCTGTCCAGACTAGGACACTTTAGAGAATGAAAATGGGTATTATTAATAGTTACTCCAGGGTAACATAGATAACCAAGATGGCTCCAGGCAAATCAGAATATTGTGTGGTCATTGCATGAGAACCGACCATAGGTTTAGCATCATGAAAGTCATTGGTGACCTTGAATGATCAGTTTGGAGAATGGATTCAAGAGAAGAGAGGAGATCAGAAACGGTGAGTGTAAAGTTCAGTCAGAAAGAGAAAGACAAGTATCATATGATATCACTTACATGTGGAATCTAAAATATGGCACAAATGACCTTATATACAAAACAGAAACAGACTCACAGACAGAGCAGACATGTGGTTGCCAAGGGGGAGGTGGGTGGAGGAAGGAAGGACTGGGCGTTTGGGATTAGCAGATGTAAACTGTTACATTTGGAATGGATAAACAGCAAGGTTCTACTGTACAGCACAGGGGAAAATATTCAGTTCGCCTGTGTGCTCAGTAGTGTCAGACTCTTTGCGACCCCATGGACTGTAACCCACTAGGCTCCTCTGTCCATGGGATACTGGAGTGAGTTGCCATTTTCTTCTCCAGGGGATCTTCCCAGCCTAGGGATCGAACCTGCATCTCCTACATTGGCAGGTGGATTTTTTTTTTACCACTGAGTCTAAGTTCTTCTTTAGGTTACTCACTTTCAATGCTGTTACCAGAAAAGCTGCATTCCATGTCTCATCTCCTTGCTCTTTTGCTGTTCCTTGCTGTTGAATACTTTAAAAAGAGCATCTACTAATGGAGAAGGATTCATTTCAAATACACCATCTAATTTATTTAATTTCTTAATCTCTGGGGCGGCTTTCCCTGATGAAGGTCATTTTTATCATCCTTACATTCTCAGGGGCCTCAGGGTCTATTTCTGTGTAGCACTTACAAACTTGATAAATCCTGTCTAGGAACTCTGATGGATCCTCAGTTGCTTTCTACCTCCTGAATTTTGTTCGTGTCTTTTGTCTAGGCACCCCACTGGGTTTCCTCTCAGACCTCCACACCAAGAGGCGGTAGTCCTCTGACTCCTTTTTCGCCTGATGCAATAGCATAAATGCTGCTACATATGGTATCACATCTCTTTTCCCTGCTCTTTTGTAAAATACTTATCCTGTGATAAACCATAATGGAAAAGAATATCTTAAAATGTACGTATGTGTATAACTTTGAATCACTTTGCTGTATAGCAGAGATTGGCACAACATTGTAAATCAACTATACTTCAATAAAAAATTTTTTTTTAAAGAAAGGAATGAGGAGTATAGATAGTTCCTTCTCGAAGTGAGTTTTGGTAAAGAAACGTATAACTAAATCCAGGTGGTCATTGTACTGTTCTTTCAACTTTTCTGTACACTTGAACTTTTTGTTTGGTCTATGTTCCACACATAAGTGAGATCATATGGTATTTGTCTTTCTCTGTCTGACTTATCTTACTTAGCATAGTGCCCTCAAGATCTATTTATGTTGTCACAAATGGCAAGACTTAATTTTTTTATGGCTGAATAATATTCCTCTGTGTGTGTGTGAGAGACATTTTCTTTACCCATTCATCCATTGAAGGACACTTAGATTGTGTGTGTGTGTGTGTGAGGCATTTTCTTTACCATTCATCCATTGGAGGACACTTAGATTGCTTCCGTGTCTATCACTCGAATTTAGGGTGGTGAGCCAGCATGCATTTTCCTCTGACCAGCTACTTTCATATGCACAGGTCCATGTCCAGAGTAGGTAGGATGTGGGCTTCAACAGGAGTTGTGTTTTAGCTGAATGAAGGAGGAGCAAAGAAGTTGAGGATAAATACACGGAGGTGGTTGATTTGGAATTTAAGCTGGGTGAGAACAGCAGTAGGAACATAGGGAGGTGAAGTACAGTGAAAAGATGGGAGAACTAATGGCTTGTAGATCCTAGTGTGTTGAAGGATTGTTAGAGTTTTGCTAGAAGAGCAGGTGAGCTATAGTTATGCAGATAGGTGGAGATAGTTGGAGACTGAGAGTTTGAGACTGAGATTAGAAAGGGCTTTAGAATTGGCTTGGTCTAGGATATAGTACGGAGAAGGCAATGGCACCCCACTCTCGCACTCTTGCCTGGAAAATCCCATGGACAGAGGAGCCCGGTGAGCTGCCGTCTCTGGAGTCGCACAGTCGGACACAACTAAAGTGACTTAGCAGCAGCAGCAGCAGGATATAATATATATGGGAATAAATAGCTGAGGTAGGGTAAAGAGTAAGATCACTGAAGGAGAAGGCAAAGTAGGTTTGCCTTGAAATTTACCAGTATAGATTTAGAAGGAAGCTCATCTCTCCTATTTCCTGCTTTTTGAAGAAGGAATACACTATAAATATGGAGAGTGATGATAACGCTTTCAGAGTTTCTCTTCTTCAATTTATCTTTGACCGAATGTGCAATTAAGGGGTAGGGACCTGCTAGGGAAGGTGATGTTAGACATTAGCAAACCCAAGGGTCATTAGTGGTCCATGGCAATAGATGGCATAGATGCCAGAGATCAGAAAGGCAGCTAAGGTCATAAAGAGCCTGGGGGGCAGAGACCCAGGCTGGTATCAGAATTGAGGCTCTTGGTTGTCATGTGTAAGAGAGTAAGTCATAGAGGCCCTCATAAGGGATTGAGGGCAGGAAAGTCTAGGGATTTGAGCCTAAGTCAGTGTTATCAATAATATGGAACATCTAAAGATATTCCAGGGAGGGGACAAGGTGGGTTGGGGCTTGCTTGTCTCCAGGACTCTTTTCTCTCCCAGGCACTAGCAGTGTTGTGTCTTGGGAAGGTCCCTAGAATGACCTGTAGAAAGTGGTTCTCTTCCTGGTGGTTGTCTGAAGGGTGACGGGGTGCTGAGTGGAGCAGAGAGCAGGGGAGCTCAGAATGGATGGGGGTGAAAGAGGAAATCAAAAGATATTCCAGGGAGGGGACAAGGTGGGTTGGGGCTTGCTTGTCTCCAGGACTCTTTTCTCTCCCAGGCACTAGCAGTGTTGTGTCTTGGGAAGGTCCCTAGAATGACCTGTAGAAAGTGGTTCTCTTCCTGGTGGTTGTCTGAAGGGTGACGGGGTGCTGAGTGGAGCAGAGAGCAGGGGAGCTCAGAATGGATGGGGGTGAAAGAGGAAATCAAAGGCTGCAGCTCACTGATTTTTGTCTGTGACAAATCCCTGCCCACATGCTGTTTATTCATTTGTCCTCTGATTACCTACAACATCTTATGTGCTGTTCTAAGTCTTAGGCAGGTGAGGGAGAAGATAATGCACAGTGATAAGACCGTCTTTCTCAGGGTGCTTCTTAGGCTGTCATGAGTTCAGATATAGGACCTCTTGGGTTTGCAGGGGCCAGGACACCCATGTAGGGGTGAGAAATGGTAGAAGTAAGAAGAGTAGCAGCATCAGGGTTTGCACAGGGCCCGAAATTCTTACTATAGGACAATCTCCCTGTGTATCTTGACAATGGGACTATGATATGCGGGGTTCCCACCTATCAGCTTGACCCATTCTGTTTGGCAATTCTGCCCCTGAAGCCTCCAAAGGTCTCCAAAGTCAAGAATAATGCTGGACCCCCTGGACCAGAGGTAGTGAGAGTATTCCATATAGGACCAGAGCCCCAGTCTAGGCACGGGAATCCCAAGAGCATTGTGCATCAATGTATTGGCCACCCTGGAGCAGTGAAGAGAAGTGTGATGAAATCCAGCCACATGGGTTCAAGGGCGTCAGACTTCCCTGGTTGAGGCTGGCATGTCCCTCATACTTCCCTACAGAGAGAAGCAGTTAGATTGCTCTCAGGCTCTAGAGGCAGTGAACAGCTGGAGAGGTTGCCCCCTTGGCCTGTGATTCGGGTGCTATTCATTGAAAAAAGAGAGAAAAAGAGAGAGAACTAGGATTCAGTTCAGTTCAGTTCAGTCGCTCAGTCATGTCCAATTCTTTGCAAATACAAAAAGATCTTTACAATTGCAGAATAGGAAAGGATTTCATTAACAAAAGTAACAGCAAAAACTAAAGAAAAGATTTGGGGGATCTGATTCTATTAACACTAATGTCTGGAACACTGAAAACACCAAATGCTGGTGAGGATGTGGAGCAACAGGGACTCTCATTTCTCACATTTTTGAATGGCTCTCACTTTTGAAAAACATAAAAAAAGCTCACCTTATATTCCCATAAAGTGAAAGCCACTCAGTCATGTCCAAACCTTTGCAACCCCATGGACTATGGCAAGGAAGATTCCAGGGGATCTTCCCAACCCAGGGATCAAACCCAGGTCTCCAGCATTTCAGGTGGATTCTTTACCAGCTAAGCCACAAGGGAACCCCAAGATTACTGGAGTACGTAGCCTATCCCTTCTCCAGCAGATCTTCCCAGCCCAGGAATCAAACAGGGTCATTTGCATTGCAGATGGATTGTTTACCAAGTGAGCTTATGAGGGAAGCCCTTTGGAAAAGGCAAAACTATGAAGAGAGTAAAAGGATAGGTGGTTACCAAGGGTAGAAGGAGGGGAGAAATGAATGGATGGAGAACAGAAGATTTTTCAGGGCAGTGTAATGAAACCATAATGATGGCTACATGTCATTATACATTTCTCCAAACCCACAGTATTTAGTGAACTGTAATGTAAACTATAGACTTTAGATGGTTATGTGTCCATGTAGAATAATCAGCTATAACAAATGTACCCTGCTGGTGGTGGACGTTAATAATGAGAGAGGTTATGCATGTGTGGGGACAGGAAGTATACAGGAAATTTTTTTGCCTTTTCAATTTTGCTGTGAAATTTAAAAAAGTAACATCTTAATACAAAAAATTAAACAGTGAAATTTAAAAAGAATCCTAGCAGTAAGGATTTTAGCAATTATGTTGATCATTTGCTAGATAAGAAGATAGAGGGCAAGAGGAAAAAATTCACTCCTCTATCCTTCCAGGAAATTCTCCTAGATTAAAAAAAAATAGGCAAAACACTGATCTTCAATTGAATTTTTCTTTGAGGATTGAAGGAGCATAATAAATGGTTTGGGTTTCCTCTCCTTTTATGAATTGATTGTGTTTCTGCAACATCTACTAAGACTATTAAAGCTCTAGGACAAGATGGTAACAGAGTAGGGGTGAAGTTAGATGTTAAGATGGGGGGGGGAAGGAAAAGGAAGAATATTTAAAGGCATAAACTTTGAAAATTTTCCAAAGCAAAACGACAATTAGGATAAATGTTTTGTTCCAATCACTTCTCTTGGTTAAACTATTACTTCATAGCAGTGCTATCCCAGAACTTTCTGTGATTATAAAAAATGTTTTATCTCTGTGTTTTCCAATAGGGTAGTCATTAGCTATGTGTGGTTTACTAACACCTGAAATATGGCTAGTTTGATAGAATAACTGAATTGCTAACTTTAATTAATTTAAATAGTCATATGTGGCTACTGGCTACCATATTGGAAAGAACAGCTCTGGAGCTTAACAGTAACATTTTTTTTTCATTCAGCTGGATAGTCCTTCCTGTTTTATTTCAAGAAATTGCTCCTGAAGAAGAAATATATCTTTTACTGACATATCTTATGATGGAAGAAAAAATTCCAAATGCTATCTCTGAGTTACCAAAATATCTTAAACAAGATATTTTCCTAACAATAGTTCACCTATTCTCATGCCTACAATATAAACTGTAGTATAAGTTGCATGATAGGATGCTGTAGATTCATGTCTAAATGCAAGACTTATGTTAAGCTTACTGTGCCTTTTCTTGCAGTATTTCTTTCCTGTGGTACAGACTCTATCAGATCTATCTCATAGAACTGTTGTGAATATCTACAGAGATAACTGACATACAATATTTTATATAAAGTGCTATGAAAAGGTAAAGAGGGATTATCTGCATTTGATAGATGAGGAAACCAAAGCCCAGTAGGTGAAATGAAAGGCCAGACTGATCTCAAAGTGGCAGAGCCTGAATGAGAACACAGTTCTCCTGAAGTATTTCTTCTAAAGGAGGATTTACAACTTATGATTTCATGTCTTGCAATAAACAGTGATCCAGTACATCCCATCCCTGTGCCAGAGCCAAGAGGAGAAGGGGAGAAAGGATGATGCTTACAAGTTATCAAAATAACATAGTTCAAATGATTATTGTAATTTTTAGTTGCTGGTTTGGGTCTCACAGAATTACAGTTCAATTAGAGAATTTCATGCCTACTAATACAAGTCATTCTAACGTCACTTAGAAATTTTTTCTATAACCAAATTCCTGATGCTGTTTTATGTCAGATAAATATTTGTGTTGCCCCATCATATTTGTTTCTAAAATCTGCTGTCAAGAGTTACCCAGCATATTACAGATCCCATATCCCATTGTCAAAGTGGTTGAGCAAATTCTTCAGTTTAGTTCAGTTGCTCAGTCATGTCTGACTCTTTGTGACCCCATGGATTGCAGCATGCAAGGCTTCCCTGTCTATCACCAATCCACAGAGCTTGGTCAAACTCATGTCCACAGACTTGTAATGCCATCCACCATCTCATCCTCTGTCTTCCTTCTCCTCTTGCATTCAGCCTTTCCCAGCATCAGGGTCTTTGCCAATGAGTCAGTTCTTCGCATCAGGTGGCCAAAATATTATAGCTTCAGCATCAGTGTTTCCAAGGAATATTCAGGACTGATTTTCTTTAAGATTGACTGGTTTGATCTCTTCGCAGTCCAAGGGACTCTGAAGAGTCTTCTCCAACACCACAGTTCAAAAGCATCAATTCTTTGGTGCTCAGCTTTCTTTACAGTCCATCTCTCACATCCATACATGACTATTGAAAAAACCATAGCTTTGACTATATGAACCTTTGTCAGAACTGGTGTCTTTTTTCAGGACTGTGTCTTTTCTGCTCAGATACAATTCAAGCCAAATGAATGCATACTTCTATGAGTAAACAACAAGGAAGCACATCTTGGAATTAATCCATTATGCACACATGGCCTTGCTGTCAACCAAAGTTCCCTTCCCTCCCCACCCCCACCACCATTTTAAAAACCAAGTTGAAACTCTGCAAAACTCCCAGACATAGCTCTTGGGTATTTTCCTTAGTCCATAAACTTGGTTAAGTGGTTTGGAACAAACAAATTCAGTCCAAATGGAAAATTTTAGGGAGTCTCTTCAGTGAGTCTTGATTTATCCCATACTGCTTTGTTCTAGTATGATGCCAAGTACTACCTTATGTTTTAAAAGATTTTTTGCCTTTCTTTTTATGTGTCACTATTGCTGAAAGATCATGAGCAGATAATTGTGCTATTATTGAGGGAAAATTGTTGACAACAGAGTAAGTCCTCAAATATTCCCTTTCCTAACTGGTCCCATTTGTCTTCACTAGGATGTGTTTTGTACCTATTAACACACCTTTATTTGTTGTTTATAAAAAAAAAAAAAACAACTATATTTTGTGGGCTTGCCATGCCATTGTGTAATTGACTTTCTCTGTCATCAGTCAGGCAGTATATTTTATTGCGGCATTTCTGAAAAGGATGTTTTGTTGGACATTCACATCAAAATCACCTGAGAAAGTGAATTTGTGAAGTGCAGATTCTTGAATTATACCCCAGATCATTAAGCACAATACACTTTAAGAGCCATTGGTTTAGTGAAAGCCAGTTCTTCACAGAGCAATCTTCTAGATCTTGAGCAAATGAAAAGAACAATAGAAAAGCATAATTCCTTAGATACCTAAGAAGTAATAGTCATATGACCATGACTTGAAACTACACCATTTTCAAATTGAAACTAATTTACAGCAGTAACCTAATAACCAGAAGAAAGTGAGAGAAACTGTAGCAGAGAAAATCATTTTTATCTAAAACAAGTGTATAATATCTCTATACAGTTGAGTCAATTTATTGCTATCCAAATGATCATAAAAATTTCAGACCCAGGGTATTATGCTGAAATAAAAGGCAAATCTTCATGGTTGTACAATTCAGTTCAGTTCAGTCACTCAATTGTGTCCGACTCTTTGCGACCCCATGAATCGCAGCACGTCAGGCCTCCCTGTTCATCACTATCTCCTGGAGTTCACTCAGACTCACATCCATCGAGTCCGTGATGCCATCACTTCATTCATTCATCATTCATTACCACTTGAGCCACCGAGTTAAAGTTAATATTTTGTTTGTTTGTTTGTTTTAAATTCGTGCAAGCCTGGTTTTTGTCTCTGGGACTCAGGTTCCTGGGGTCTTTGATTTTTTAATTTGTAAGGCCTGTTTTGCCCAAGGCCATTCCCTGGTCCTTTTCCAGAATGACTGTGCTTTTATTTTCCTGTCTCAAGAAGAATGGACTGTAGGGGACCAAGAGAAATAATAGTTCAAGTGTGAAGCTGTGACAGTAGCTCAAGGGAGAGGGAATATTTGGCTTGGGTTAGTATAACTCAGTAATAGATTTTGAAATAACTTAAACTTGACAGTAAAATTTGAAAGTCACCCCAAGTTGTCTTTTATTGTAGGTACCATCCCCAGTGGCAATTAGGTATTTGATTTGAGGCCTGTGAGTTCCCTTGACTTCCCCCCACCCCAGACTCCCTACCTTTGTGCATGGACAGGAAGCCTTGGTAATTTGACTTGGTAATTGGGTGCTATCAGGGATCATTGATATGTATCTCTAGTAATATCTCATTGTTGAAAAGTCACTTTCCAGCAAATACCATCCTTTATGAACCCCTGGATTCCTAGCTTAAACCAAAATAAGATGTATCTCCAGAAAAAACATACTTTACAAGATGAATCAATGTAGGAGACATAAGAGATCCAGGTTTGATCCCTGGGTCAGGAAGATCCCTTGGAGGACGACATGGCAACCCACTCTAGTATTCTTGCCTGAGAAATCCTGTGGACAGAAGATCTCTGGCAGGCTACAGTCCTTGGGGTCTCAAGAGTCAGACATGACTTGGCAACTAAACTACCAATCTTAAGAAAAATGAAGCTGGATTATTTTTTCCCTGAATCTTTATGCAAACAACCACTTTTGGATAAAATGAAAGCAATATGGGGGAAAACAAAGGTGAAAGGAGAGTAAGCTTGAAATATAGTACTAACACATGTTAACAGTTGATACCTGCTAAGAAAAATGTGGCCCAGTGGTTTTCTAAGACATACTAGACTGTGTGGAGAGATGAGCATATATGAGAATTTCCCAAGCCCAACTTCTTAATGTCGTAGCAGATTTATCTCATTATATTAGACGTTATTATGTGTGATGATTCTGTAGTTGAACTACGTGTGTTTTTTGTTTGTATGTATGTGAGTTACAAAAAGCATCTTATCTGATATTTTCGCAAAGTCACTTTCTAGACTACACATCAGCTATTTTATCACCAGCTGCACTGACCTTTGCTTGATAGTAAGGGTCTTAAAAAGGCAACTGAGTGCATTTCAAGTTTTCTTATTAGTTCCAGTGCCAATTGTGAATCATCATACAAAGCCTTTGGACTTTAATAGCTCAACTTTTGGAGAAGGCAATGGCAACCCACTCCAGTGTTCTTGCCTGGAGAATCCCAGGGACGGGGGAGCCTGGTGGACTGCCATCTATGGGGTCACACAGAGTTGGACACAACTGACACGACTTAGCAGCAGCAGCAGCCTAAATTCAGTGCTTGTTCACACTTCAGTACCCAAGTATCACCAGTGACATTATTATAGTGCACATTTATTAAACTCTGCTTTACATCACATTGAGTAATTCTCTTATGGAAACTTCCTCTGAATATTTTTAAATTTTGATTTGAGCTTCAGAATTTTGGTCAATAGATAAGTAATAATCTCTCTTTTCTGTTTATGAAAATTAAATATCAGAAACTGCAGGATGCATTAGCAAGCAAGAGCCCCTATTCAGTAGTGACTATTTTTTCCATTATCTCCACAAGTGTGTTATTTCATTTTGCATATTATTTCATTATAAATACATCATGTATGTTTCATTAAATAGCACATATATTTTACCTTATTTCTGAAGGAAAGTTGTCATCTGTGTTAATCGTTTAGATAAACATTAGAAAATATTCAGTTACACAGCCAGATCTTTTGCCTACCTGGCATCTAACATCTAGTTAGGTAGACATGTCAGGAAAGTGTCAGACTACATAGAAAGTGTTGTTGTTTTAGTTGCTCAGTTGTGTCCAACTCTTTGGGACCTCATAGACTGCAACCTGCCAGGCTCCTCTGTCTATGGGATTTCCCAGGGAAAAATACTGGAGTGGGTTGCCATTTCCTTCTCCAGGGGATCTACCGGATCCCAGGATTGAACCCACATCTCCTGCCTTGCAGTTGGATTCTTTACTGCTGAGCCACCTGAGAAGCGCATAGAAAGGATGCTACTGGTTAATTGAATATTCTGGTGACCTGATGGTAGAAATAAGAACAAGAATGTGTTTTACCTGTTTTAGTGAATATTTTTCTAAAGTATCAAAGTCTGTTGTATTCCTTTAGTAAGTAATGTCTGGTAACCACTAAATCTTTGTTGGTTAAGGATCTTGCAGGACAGGAGGCTCATATTCTAGAAATTCTGTCTTAAACAAGGCATGCAACATGATCTTTAATTTTACAATGTGCCTCTTTTCTTCTAAAAGCAGAGATATTTACCTAAGTGGCTCAGTTAGTAAAGTTCTTATTAATTGATATAGTACTGTAATGTATTGTTCAACTATAAGGGTTAAAAATATGGATTCTTAGCTAAGTCAATTCCTTGACCTGCTACATCCTAGATGTGATGTTGTATATCTGTCTTAACCCTTGGGCCCCTCATTTTCTGTTTTCTCTTCTGTCAAATGAGAATGATAACAGTACCTAATGCTCAAAGGTGTTGTGAAGATCAAATGGATCATTACACATGTAATACTTAGGTCAGTATGGGTAGATAGTAAATGGTCAAGTAATTTTTTTGCAATAATTGCCCCAGCTGCTTGTCATTTTATGGATGTAAACATAGTTCTAGGGTTAGGGGTGCTGCCAAAGGATCCTCTTATCTACTCATTTTTTGGTAATTTTTTTAAAGTCCCTTAAGACACTTCATACTACTACTCCATATGGTATCTCCTGAACTTGCTAGTGAACAGAAAAATCTGTCTTCCTTCCTTCCTCCCTCCTTCCCATCCTTCCTCCCTTCCTCCCAATAAAGTGAAAGATAAACTCAAGGATGGAACACCTGTGTGTGTCAGGAAACTCAACATTAGACTCAGGAAAAGTCATTTATTTGCAGCAGAAATAGTACAGCAAATATATTTCTATGCAAGCGTAATAATGTTCAAGTCTGGGCTCTACTTGGTGGCTCAGACAGTAAAAAGTTGCCCTACAATGTAGGAGATCTGGGTTCTATCCCTGGATTGGGAAGATCTCCTGGAGAAGGAAATGGCAACCCACTCCAGTACTCTTGCCTAGAAAATTTCATGGACAGAGGAGCCTCGTGGGCTAGAGTCCATGAGGTCACAAAGAGTCAGACATGACTGAGTGACTTCACTTTCCTTTTCTTTCTGGGCTGTACTAATAGAAGAAAAACAGGTTTTTCTGGGCAAAGAGTTATAGGGAAGAAACAGGACCTTAAGAGCAAAGACGGCTTTAAGCATAGATAGAATGAACATGTCTAAATAGAGTTAAGTCTAAAGTAGAGAAAAATGCTCTCCTCTATATTCTCCCCTGCCTAACCTCATATATTACAAAAATCTGCTATAATGTTTTATTTTCCCACTCTATAACTCTAAACAAGTATTTTATTCTCTGGGAAAAGTTATTTAAATATTAGATACTTTTTTATTAATCTATGGCACTCGCAGAGTCCAGAAGAGGTGAAACACTGGATGGGAAAATTTCCCTGGCAGGGCGTGGGGGTGGGGAGTAGCATGTGTTGACTTTTCACTATGACTCATGACTTTGTCTCAATTCATGAACTTCACATACAACTCCCCAAATCATTATCTCTATATTATAATGAAGAAATTGAGGCTCAGAGAAATCAAGTATATACCCAAGACCACATTGCCATTAAGTCAGAGAAGAGAGTTGAACCTAAGATAACCTGAGATTTTTTTCCATGTCTGAACTGGGAAGCAAATAATGGAGTGGAGATAAACCCAAGGAGGAAAATAAATCCTCCAGTTTTATATCCATAGCACCAATATCATTAAAATTAGTTCATGGATGTCATTCAGTGTTATATATGTAAGAGGTGACAGAGTATCAAAGTATCTAATCTATTCAGGTAACATTCATTGAGCTGTTACCAGGCAATGTGCTTAAAGCTAAGAATAAAAAGATAAATAGGTCTATCTCCATGCCACAATTACATAATCTTGATTACTGTAGGTTTATAAAACATCTAGAAATTAGGTAATGAAGTTTCTCCAATTTTGTTCTTTTTCAAATTGGTTATC
>SJYC01008193.1:0-12543 GCA_006408675.1 Madoqua kirkii
AAAAAAAATGACTGAACCCTTCTTCTCTTCCATTTTCCTCTGGGGCTCAGGAAATAGCATTCCTGTATTTGTTTCCTATTGTTGATGTGACAGATTATTCTCTCGTGGCTCTGGAAGGCAGAAGTCCAGTGTCAGCATTTTGGGGCTGAGATCAAGATGTGAGCAGGGCTGCACTCCCCTGGATGCTCTGGGAGGCAGTCCCTACCTTGCCTCTTCCCTCTTCCAGCAGCTGCTGGTGTTCCTTGGCTTGTGGCCACGTCACTCCAGACTCTGTCCCTGAAGTCATATTGCCTTTTTTCCTGTTTGTGGTAAAACTTCCTTGTGCCTTTCTCTTCTAAGGACACTTGTGAATGGATTAAGGGCCCTCCTGCAGGACCGAAGGTAATCTTCTCATCTCAAGAGCTTCCCTTGATGAAGCTCATAGTCTTACAGGGAAACACCAGCAATAAACAACTTTTAAGTAAATTATTGAGTAACTTGTTGTTTAGTCGCTTCAGTCATGTGCAACTCTTTGTGACCCTATGAACTGTAGCCCACCAGGCTCCTCTGTCCATGACATTCTCCAGGCAAGAATATTGGAGTGGGTTGCCATTTCTTCCTCCAAGAGATCTTCCTGACCCAGGGCTCAAACTCGTGTCTCCTGGATTGACAGGCAGATTCTTTACCACTGCACCCCCTGGGGAGACCTCTCTTAGGTATACCAGTTCATTATAATTGGAGAATGCTAGCGCTGTGTGACTAGGGATCTGCCTATTTTGTTCAGTGCCATGTCCTCCAGTATCTAAAACTGCACCTAGCAGAGCAGGTAGATGCTGAATAAGTATTTATGAAGTGAGATCAGAGATCTGCCTCCCACCAACTCTATAAAACCACCAGCATCTGCTCCACTTCTTTCTCTTTTCCCCTTGATAACACGGAAGCAGTGTCCACTCAGCTTTGAAGATCACCCTCTCCTCCTGTGCAGTGTCTTCGTGTCTCAATCAGAGTAAAAGCTGAGGTCCTTACAACGGCCTCCAGGGCATCCATGATCCCCCTCCCCCCCCATTTCCTCTCTATTTTCACCGCTCACTACCCTCCCTCTGCTCACTGTACAACAGCCATACTCCTCGCTGCCTTGGGGCTTTTACTGGAGCTGTTGCCCCTCTTGGGATATTCCCCTCCAGATATTCGTCTGTCTTCCTCCCTTACCTCCTCCCAGTCTGTATTCACATTTCACCTTTCCATGGAGTGAGCCCTGCCATCCTGTTCAACACTCAGCTGCTCCTATAAACCTTTCCATACCTTTTCCCCCCACAGGATTTATCTTGTTCTAATTTACTAAATGGGGCTTCCTTGGTCACTCAGTGGTAAAGAATCCGCCTGCCAATGCAGAAAATGTGGGTTTGATCCCCAGGCTGGGAAGATCCCCTGGAGAAGGAAATGGCAACCCACTCCAGTATTCTGCCTTGGAAAATCCCATGGACCTAGGAGCCTGTCAGGCTACAGTCCATGGAGTCTCAGAGTCTGACACAGCTGAGTAACTAAGCAAGCACACGCACACACACATGAGAAAATAAGCAAATGAACAAGATAATTCTAAACGGCGCTGAATGTTTATGAGGAAAATAAAACAAAGGTGACTGATATAGACAGGAGGAGGAAACTCACCCTCAACAGAGGGGTTGGAGAAGACCTCTCTGAAGAGGTGACATTTGAACAGAGATCTGAGTAAAAATGAAGAGCCAGCCTTGGGAAGGTCCACAGGGGTTCCAGAAAGGTCCAGAGGCAGGAAGACGTTTGTTGTATTCAAGGACTGAATGGAAGGCCAACATGTACTGTTTCGGTGTCAGTCAGGAGGAGGACCTGACATGAAATGAGAGGCAGATGAGGGAGATTAGTCATTGTCTGTGGTTTGGTTTTGATCAGAGGCAGTGGGAAGGTTTTAGGCAAAGGAATGTCCTTTAGGAGTATCCTTCTGGCTAGTCTAGGAATGGAATGGAGGGTCCAGGATGGAAGCTGGTCACTGACCATTGGTCACAGGGTGATGATTTGGGTGACTGGGGTGTTAGCAGTGGACACAGAGATTAGGGGGTGAACAGGATTTACGGATGATCATTTAAGAGATAGATAGGAAAAATCAATGAGTCAAGAATGGAGTCAAGAATGACTCCATCCAATTGGCAAGGTAGAGGATTGACTATAAAATAGGTATTTCTCTTGGGAGAATGTGATGATCTGGGCAAATGGGACTAAAAAGGCAAAGAATGACTTCCTAAGTTTTGCTTGATAAGTTGCCTCTTCCTGGCTTCTCCTTTCTCCGCATCAAAGCCAGAAATCCCACCCTTCCCCCACGGTCCTGTCCAGCACTGACGTCCCCACCACGTCTTTGAGTTCTGCGCCCTTCCCCCACGGTCCTGTCCACCACTGACGTCCCCACCACGTCTTTGAGCTCTGTGCCCTTCCCCCACGGTCCTGTCCAGCACTGACGTCCCCACCACGTCTTTGAGCTCTGCGCCCTTCCCCCACGGTCCTGTCCAGCACTGACGTCCCCACCACGTCTTTGAGTTCTGCGCCCTTCCCCCACGGTCCTGTCCACCACTGACGTCCCCACCACGTCTTTGAGCTCTGTGCCCTTCCCCCACGGTCCTGTCCAGCACTGACGTCCCCACCACGTCTTTGAGTTCTGCGCCCTTCCCCCACGGTCCTGTCCAGCACTGACGTCCCCACCACGTCTTTGAGTTCTGCGCCCTTCCCCCACGGTCCTGTCCAGCACTGACGTCCCCACCACGTCTTTGAGTTCTGCGCCCTTCCCCCACGGTCCTGTCCAGCACTGACGTCCCCACCACGTCTTTGAGTTCTGCGCCCTTCCCCCACGGTCCTGTCCAGCACTGACGTCCCCACCACGTCTTTGAGTTCTGCGCCCTTCCCCCACGGTCCTGTCCAGCACTGACGTCCCCACCACGTCTTTGAGTTCTGCGCCCTTCCCCCACGGTCCTGTCCAGCACTGACGTCCCCACCACGTCTTTGAGTTCTGCGCCCTTCCCCCACGGTCCTGTCCAGCACTGACGTCCCCACCACGTCTTTGAGTTCTGCGCCCTTCCCCCACGGTCCTGTCCAGCACTGACGTCCCCACCACGCCTGTCACACTCCTGTGTGCCACCGCTGCTGCTGCTGCTGAGTCGCTTCAGTCGTGTCTGACTCTATGCGACCCCATGGCCGGCAGCCCACCAGGCTCCCCCATCCCTGGGATTCTCCAGGCAAGAACACTGGAGTGGGTTGCCATTTCCTTCTCCAATGCATGAAAGTGAAAAGTGAAAGGGAAGTCACTGAGTCATGTCCAACTCTCAGCGACCCCATGGCCTGTAGCCCACCAGGCTCCTCCGCCCATGGGATTCTCCAGGCAAGAGCACTGGCGTGGGGTGCCATTACCTCTAGCTCACCTCATACAGCAGGGTCCAAACTTGATGAAACTGATCCAGCCACTTTTTCTGCTTCTGCTTCTGGGTTGGTGAACTGTTAACAGAGACACATGAATACAATGTATTGGTCCCACGATGGCGTCCTGGTGGAGCGAGAGGTTTCCAGACTCTCCCAGTATTCAGCACTGCTCACAACTAATCCCATCCCTGGTTGACTTACAGTGACGGCTCCAAACCTCTTCAGTTACCACAGCTCACACCTTCACATCTATAATCCTTAACCTCAGAGATTCCCCAGAGAAACGAGGTTCCCCCAGCTCCCAGCACACCTTGCAGAGAAGCCACCCTCACCTGCTCCCCCATTTCCCAGGGAAAAGTCAGGTGGCGCTCTGGGTCCCTTCCCCCCCTACTCTGATCTGGTCCCCTCGCCTCCCAGAGCCTCTCCGCTGCTGCCCCTCTGTCTCCCGTGCCCCATCCCCGTCTCCTCTGCTAGCTCCTTCCCCCAGTACAAGCAGGCTCAGTTCTTCTCCCTCCTGTTTCACTCGCCAGCTCCCGGTCCGTTTCTGTTCTCTCCTCCACTACCATGTTTCTGTAGAATGGCCTTCTCTCTCTGAAACGCTCTCACTTCTCTCCCTGCACCACCCCCTGTGGTCTGCTTCCATCCTCTCTCCATCCCTGACAGTGCACTTCCCCAGGGGTCCAGTGACTTTCGTGTATGCCAACGGCCGTACGATAAAGTATGGATGATGCTGTGTCCATCCATGAGGCTCTTGTGAGGAGGGAGGAGGAAACGGGACGACAAGCATACACTTCAGCCGGTGTCTAGAATATTGCAGGAGCTCAGTGACTGGGAGCTGCTCTCATTACTGTTGTCATCTGTCACAAGTTTCACTCTTGCCTCTGTGCGTGCATTTGGTGCCTCATCCGTCATCCATGAAGCCAGGACTCTGAGCTGTAGTATCATATTCCCAAGGACTAGCTTGGTTCCTGGGATACGCTGGGGCTTAGCAAGTGTTGGAGAGCTGGAGGGCAGTCACTGGAGCTGGGACTGTGTCCTTGGGCTCTGGGTTATGCGGCCTCTGTAGACAGTCTAGCCATCATCCAGACTGACTGGGGGAGGTGCTCTTGCCTCTTGTGCTTCCCAGCTCATGGTCCTCTCCTCACCTCCCCACGCTTTCCTCTCCCTACCAGGATGTCAGGCCCCTTCCCTTCCTCCTTGGTCCGTGCTGGGTACAGTCTGTCAGCAGAGTCAGGGACCCCTGTCAACAGCGGTCCAGGCACTGCCCCGTTGAGGGCCTCCTTCAGCACAGGCCTCCCTGCCTGTCACACACGTCATGCATGTGGCTCCATCCTGTCTGGACACAGATGTAGCCAGAGTCCCTAAACAGAAGGAGGGGCAGCAGCTGGCAACATTTCCAAACAGGAGGGGTTTGCTAGGAAACAGAGACATCACTAGAAGCCTGGACATCACTTTGGAGCAGGGGGGTCAAAGTGCCCATGAGGAGCTGCACAAAAAGCCGCCCTCAGAGCTCCACAGGTGAGCAAACTCAGCCTGCGCTGGCCCAGGGGGCCCACACTGTGGAGCCGGTCACCCCAAATTCTTTTCCCTCTTCCAGCCATGGTCATTTACTGAGCACCTACAGCATCCTGGCCATGTGCTAGGGAGGGAACAGGCATGTTAGTATGCAGTCAGTGCCAGGAGGGTGCACAGAGAACAGTGGGGACCTGGAGAGGCTTCTTCAGCCCCACGTGGCTCAGGGAAGACCCGACCTGTGCAGAGGCAAAGACACTGGAGTCAGGCTGAAGAAGGAGCAGAGATCCGACTGAAGAAGAAGAGAATTCCAGGCAAAGGGCACAACAGGTAGAAAGGCATGGAGGTGTTAAAGAGTCTGGCAGGGTCTAGAATCTGTAAGTTGTTGGACATGGCTAAAGCTTAGGGAGAGGGAGGAAAGGAGAGGGAATATCTGAAACAGGGAGCTTAGCATAAGGAAATCAGATCACAGTCTGGGGCTTTGTAAACCAGACTAAAAAGCTTAAACTTTATCCTCAAGTAGCTGATGTAGTTGGTAGAAACCTATATCAAACTAATTCAAGCAAAAAGGAAATGGATTCATTTATATAACTTATGTTCAGAGCTGAAGTATCTTCAGGCACACCTGGACTAGGACTCACTGTTTTTCTCTCATATCTTGGCTCCGCTTTCCCTGGGCTTGACTGTTCTGCAGACAGTTCCTCTGTGTAACCACAAAAGATGGCTCTAGCAGTTCTAGGCCCACAGGTGACCAACCTTTTCTTTCTTAAAGATCTGGATAGTAAATATTTTCAGCTTTGCAGCCTATGTACTCTTTGCCACAGCTACTCAACTCTGCTGACACAGCATTAAAGCAACCATAGACATTATTAGGCAAATGAATGAGTGTGGCCATGGTGGGGGTTTTTTGGGGGTTTTTTGGTTGTGCTGGGACTTTGTTGCCACAGGGGCTTTTCTCAAGCAGGAGCCACTCTCTATTTGTGGCGTGCAGGCTTCTCATTGCTCTGGCTTTGTCTTCTCATGTTGTGGAGCGCGGCTCTAGGCGCATGGGTTTTAGAAGTTTGGCTCCTGGTCTCTAGAGCACAGACTTAGTAGTAGTTGTGGCGCATGGCTTAGTTGCTCTGAGGCATGTGTATTATCTTCCCTGACCTCGGACGGAACCCGGGTCTCCCGCATTGGCAGGCAGATTCTCTACAGCTGAGCCACCCGAGAAGCCTTGTGAAAGTGAAAGTGTTAGTCGCTCAGTTGTGTCCTACTCTGCAACCCCATGCACTGTAGCCCGCCAGGCTCCTCTGTCCATGGAATTCTCCAGGGAAGATCACTGGAGTGGACTGCCCTTCCCTTCTCCATGGATCTTCCCAACACAGGGGTCGAACCCCGGTTTTTTGAATTAGTGGGCAGATTCTTTACCACTGAGCCACCAGGGAAGTCTGGTGGCTGTGTTTTAATAAATCTTTATTTATATGTGTTTTAATAAAACTTTATTTATACAAACAGACAGCTGGCTTTGGGCCATGATTTGCATAAGCCCTGTCCTAGGCTAATACAGCCTTTACAGCTCACTATCTCAGAGGAAAAGAGAGACTCTTACATCCCTTAGTGTCCAAATATTAAAGCCCAGAGAAGAATTTGATTCATCCTTTTTGGGTCAAGTACCCATTGTCAAGTCAATTACTGTGGTTCCAAGAGATGAAGTATCTTGAGTGGTCAGTCTATTCCACGTGCCTACCTAAGCAGCAGTGGGGAGTCAGCTCAACTAGGACCGTATGGAATAAGAAGTGGGTACTTTACAGAAGAAGGAGGAAGGAACCCAGATATCTGCTGCAAGGTGCCAACAAGAAGGAGCATGAACTGAGTGCCCCAAGTTACCAGTGATGATCCAGCTTGAAATTGGTCCTGACACCACCTCGGGGCATCAGGCCAACCCCTGCAGTGCTGACGCACGCCCTGTCCTGGCCTTTTCCCTCTGTGCACAGCCTGCTCCTCAGCTGCCTTGTACCCAATTTGCACCAGTCAGAACACACTTGCCCACTCATTCCTTCCTCATGCTGCGCCTGCCTGGGTGGGACTAGAGGGCAGGTCACTGGGTGGGGGCCAGGCTGAAGCTCCCCTGCCCTTGGGGGTGCTACTCCCTCTGGCGGCCTCAGCAGTTTCTCTCTTCGCCTTAAAGGGAGGGTTGCTTCTGGTTCTCTTCCCTCTTGAGCCTTTGTCTGCACTCACCTTCTCCTCAAATCAACACTTTCCCCATCATGCTCTACGAGCTCACATATACTTGTCTTTCAAGGCTCAGACGAGCTCACATATACTTATCTTTTAAGGCTCCCCATCTCCTTCAAGATGTTTCTAAACCCTAAGTTGGTCTGAGACCTTTATGTTGTTGTTATTGTTTAGTAACTCACTCATGTCTGACTTTCTTGTGACCCCATGTACTATAGCCCACCAGGCTGCTCTGTCCATGGAATTCTTTAGGCAAAAATAATGAAGTGGGTAGTCATTCCCTTCTCCGGGGGATTTTCCTGAGCCAGGGATGGAACCCAAGTCTCTTTGCACTGCAGGTAGATTCTTTACTGTCTGAGCCACCAGGGAAACCCCACCCTTCCCTATTCCAAAACACAGAATGTACAGACTTATTTTCTTATGGTTATTTGTTTGCCTATGTCTACCATTAGCTCCTGAGGGGAAGGACCAAAGCTAGTTTACCTTAGGTCCCCAGCCAGCGCTCAGCACAAGACTTGCCGCCAAGCAGGCAAGCAGTTGTTGGATGGGCTGCCTGCTGCAGCTCCGGCTCATCCTGCGTAGGGTTGGAGGCTGCCGCTTCACGCTCATGTTTGGTTGGTTGGTACCTGCTGTTTGTCTTCCCTGCCTCTTCTCGCAGGACATATATCCACCTGTCTTGCAGATTCATGACCCTTTCTCCTCTAACTCCTACTCTTCTGCTGGACCCATTCAGGTAGGTTAGCAGGAGGAGTGGCAGCAGAATGGAAGCTGGACAAATCATTGGCAAAGTGCTCATCTGGCTTGTTTGGACATATCCCAGAGTCTGACAGTGCAGGGCCATTTATGGTGGGGTTGCCACAGCGAGATCTCAAACGAGATCGGGTAGATTCTAGAGAATGTGTGTCTCTCTGCTTGGCCCAGCCCTTCGC
Source organism: Madoqua kirkii (assembly GCA_006408675.1). Lineage (NCBI taxonomy): Eukaryota > Metazoa > Chordata > Mammalia > Artiodactyla > Bovidae > Madoqua > Madoqua kirkii. The sequence continues at coordinate 8,076 of SJYC01008193.1, forward strand.
TCCCCAGATCAGATTCTAGAAAGGAGGATCTCTGGGGTTTGGCTTTTACCTCGTTGGATGACCATCTCCCTCTTTTGGCCTTTGGCTGAGTCTGGCAGACTGCTGTGCTGTGGCCCCTGGTGTCAGGACCCACTCCTGGGCTCTGCCTTCCTTTTGTCTCCCAGGCTGCTTGGGCTCTTCATCCTTACTTTGAGAAATGGCCAGAAGGCTGGTCACCCAACCCCGTAGGCACAGATGGAGGGCCGAAGCTGTGTGTTGCCTTAATCCAGCAAGCCCACACCTGGAGGCAGCTTTCTCTGCTGGGTTGGTAGGAACTAGGAGGAAGACCCTGCTCTGGGTCTGCTGGTGCCCATAAAGAACCACTCCCCTCCTTGTTAGTGAGACCCAGTTAACTTCTCTGCTGGTCTCTGGGCACAGGCTTGATGTTCCGGACCTTAGGAAATGGTTTAGGTGGGTGAACCAGGATTGGGGACATTCACTTTCTACACTGCACCTCTGCCACACTGCTGGGCATTACTGAGCTGGGAGAGTCCTGTGTGTGTGTTGGGGGTAGGGGGCTCCTGTGTTGCCCATCCTGGCTGGCTGACTGACCAATGTGCTGAGTTCATCATCCTTTCTCAGTTTATAGGTAGGTGGGCAGGGCAGTCACATGGGTCCTGGGGTTCCAGCCTTGCTATGAGAGGCACAGGGGGGTCAGACCCACCCTTAGCATGTGCCTTCCCAGAGTCTCGAGTCTCCACTCTACTATGCGCTACTGTCCAAGAAGAAAAGACGCACAGATCCCAGTACAGCTTCCGCCTCCTCATTCCTCATTCCCCTGTTCCTTCTCACGCACTCACACACACCCTCCTGAAACCTGATCTCAAGGCTGCTTCGCGTGCTGGGGTGCTCAGCAGAGCTGGCAGAGCTGGCGGGCTGGGGCCTGTCTGCTGGGGCCTGCCCCACCCTGCCCCACTGCCCGCTAGGCCAGGGCGAGCAGGCTAGGCATCCCACAGCCCTGCTAGTCTGGCCAGTTATTGTGCACTCAGGGGCCACCTCCACCCTGGTGGGACCCCAGACTGGCACTGGTCTCTGGACAGAAGCCCCGGAATTCTCCAGGTGTAGTATGGGGCTCTGCCCAGACTGCCTGCACAATTAACACACACACACAGACACATGCACACACCACCCTTACCATCACCCCACCCCATTTCCTGTTGTGTATGGCCCCCGGCTCAGTTTCCAAGGCCTCCGCAGGCACTGAGCCACCTCCTGGGGGCTGAACAAAGCACAGTGGAAATCCTAGTGGAAGAGTACAGGTCTGCCTGGGGGAGTGAGGAAGGCTGTCCGGGAAAGCAGCCTCTGAACCTTAAGACTGAGAAGGGATTTTCCAGGCAAATAGAGAGAGAAGGGGATGGAGTAATACAGAGAATGGTGAGGGGGCTACATTTCAGGCAGAGACTGCATGTGTAAATCCATGGAGACCAGCATGTTCGGGGAACTACAAATAGCACAAGGCTGATAGAACACAACCAGTGTCAGAGGAATAAAATCCAGATAGCAGTAGATCAAGGAGTGAATAGGAGATGAGGAAGCTGAGACAGAATATCCACCTCTCCTTCTCGAAGTTTTGCCAGGAAAGGATGGAGAGAGATTGGTAGCCTGGGAACATGGTCAGGAGAGTTTGAGTTAGCTTGTTGTCTTTGTTCAGTCACTAAGTCGTGTCTGACTCTTTGTGAGCCCCTGGACTGCAGCATGCCAGGCCCCCCTGTCCCTCACCATCTTCTGAAGTTTGCCCAAGTTCATGTCCATTGAATCTGTGATGCCATCCAACCATCTTGTCCTCTGTTGCCCTCTTCTCCTTCTGCCTTAAGTCTTTCCCAGCATCAGAGTCTGTTCCAATGAGTTGGCTCTTCGCAGCTGATGACCAAAGTACTGGAGCTTCAGCATCAATCCTTCCAGGGAACATTCAGGGTTGAGTTCCCTTAGGATTGACTGGTTTGATCTCCTTGCTGTCCAAGGGGCTCTCAAGAGTCTCCTCTAGCACAATTTGAAAGCAACAATTCTTCAGTGTTCAGCTTTCTTTATAGTCCAGCTCTCACATCCGTACATGACTACTGGAAAGACCATAGCTTTGACTATACGGACCTTTGTCAGCAAAGTGATGTCTTTGCTGTTTAATACACTAGGTTTTTCATAGCCTTCCTTTGAGGAAGCAAGAACTTCTAATCTCATGGCTACAGTCACCATCTGCAGAGATTTTGGAGCCCAAGAGAAGATAGGTCATTGCTTCTACTCCCCTCCACCGCCTCATTTGCCATGAAGTGATGGGACCAGCTGCCATGATCTTAGTTTTTTGAATGTTGAGTTTTAAGCCAGCTTTTTCCCCTCTTCTCCTTCACCCTCATCAAGAGGTTCTTTAGTTTCCTTTCGCTTTCTGCCATTAGAGTTAGTTTTCACATAGGAGAGCCCTGAGCTTACTGTATGCTTAGCAGGAAACAGACAGAAGTGGGCTGCATGGCGTGATGGAGAGACCGGCTTTAATGGATCTGAGGAAAGGTAGGAAAGTAAGAAGTGCAAGGAGTTCCTATCTGATAAGCTTGATGTTGTCTGTGAAGTGAGAGAAGAGAAGGATGTCTGCTTAGATAAGGCTGGAAAAGGATAGAGTTCATGGAGAGTGAAGAAGATTTGCAATAGCACTGAGCAAGTGTGAGGGCTCACCTAGGCTCCAGTCCATGAATTTGTAGGGGAACCAGTCTCTGTGAGTGTGTGTGTGTCTTCTAGCAGCACTTTGAGTTTATAAAGTGTAAGAGTGTCAGATTTGATTAATCTTTGATTGGATTTTGCCTTAGGGATGAGACAAAAGACAATGGAACCAGAGGGTACAGCATCTTAGCAAGACAGACTGACGAGATCAATGGAATTCTAATGAAAAGGGAACTATAACCTGGGAATGAAGAAAGCCTTTTAAACTAAAACTCAAAACCCAGACGTAATAAAGGGAAAAGATTAACAAACTGACTTCATTAAAAGAATCTATTATAAAAGGGAGGGAAAACGCAAGAAAACACCACAAGCCAAGTGAATAAATAAATAAACTCAAATTTATTTGCAATTGCATCTCAAATGGTTTTTATATATAATATATCAAGAGCTTCAAAAGAGAGAGAGAGAGAAGAGTGTTAGCTAATGCTGTGGTGGTCATCATATTGCCGTGTATATGTATGAAATCAACGTTGTACACCTTGAAATTACACAGTGTTATATATCATTTGTAGTCAATTGTATCTTAATAAAGCTGGGACAAATAGAAGAAAAAGACTAGTAACTCTTTGGGAAAATGGGCAAGAGATATGAACAAAATTCATGGAAAAGGAACTGCAAATTGCCCTTCCATATATGATGATGTTCAATTCAAAGCATAGTAAAATGATACAAATTAAAACCGCACTGAGATACTATTTGTCAGACTGGCAAAATTGAAATGTTCAACAGTATACTCTGTTGGGGAGGCTTTGGGGGAAATGATACCGTCATACGTCCTGGTGAAGGGGAGTTTGGCTATGGATCAAAACTGTATATATGCATTTTCCCTTTGATCCAGCAAACCCAACTCTAGGAATCTATTCCAAAGATACACTGGCAAATAAAAAAAAGATGGATCCATGGTTGTTCATTGTTACGACTGTTAGTGGTACCTACTCTAAGAAAGACGAGAAACAACCCAGGGAACCGACTGAATAATATATATACATAACCACAATGAGGTAACATCAAGTATATAACTCTATCTACTGCTGTGCATTGATCACCAGGGTATATTAAACATCAGTGAAAAAAATAAAAAAGTAAAACAGTGTATATGTTACAGTTTACTGAATATAGAGGGGGCTTCCCTGGTGGCTCAGAGGTTAAAGCATCTGCTTCCAATGTGGGAGACCCGAGTTTGATCCCTGGGTCAGGAAGATCCCCTGGAGAAGGAAATGGCAATCCATTCCAGTGTTCTTGCCGGGAGAATCCCATGGACAGAAAAGCTTAGAAGGTTACAGTCCACGGGGTCGAAAAGAGTCAGACACGACTGAGTGACTTTACCTTACTGAATATAGAAGGGCATTGGAATTCACACACATATATATTTACTTATCTCAAAAAAAGATGGAGGAAAAATAAAAAACTAATAAAAATGAATACTAAATGGGAAGAAAGTAACAGGAGTCAGACACAAATAAAAGTTTGATTTCTCTGAATTTATCTTGCTTGGTGAATTTAATTCTGGAATTCTATAGTTTTATGTCATCATAAAACAAAATTAAAATGAGGGATAAGCAAATTCTAAGACACAAAAAGAAATATATGAACCTAACTGTATTGTTGATGAAGTCAACTCAGCAGGATTATTTCAAAATAATTTTGCAAAAGCAAAATAATTTATCCATACTTCTCTAGTAAGATATACCCTAAGCAAAGAGAACTATAAAGAAACTTTAAA
>SJYC01008194.1:0-74924 GCA_006408675.1 Madoqua kirkii
AAAATCAAGTTCTAAATGAATTCAACTTTGAACTGAGATTTTCCAGAGGGTCCCCAGAACATCTCAAAAGACTTGTTTCTCTTCTAATAAAAAGGGAGATGTTAAACTAATTAGGCTTACTTGACATCTTAAATTACACAGAGAATTGTCAAATAAGTAATGCTAAGCCTTCTCTGTGTTGTTTGTATTTTATATAGGTTGTATGTGTTCCAAAAGAATTGTGTAAAATTCCTGAAAATCTGATATGTCCTAGAATAATGCTATCAGTCATAATTCTAGTTATTATCTTAAAATTTCACAGAAATAAGCGGGTTTCTTTGCTTCTTCCCTTATTTAATGAACTCTCATCCGATCTTTATATCTTATGTCACTTTCAGAGAGCTATAATTTTACTCTGATGCTTTGCAAGAGTATTTCTGCAAAATTAAGTCATCTGCAAGAAGATTCATGAAAAAGACTTTGACAAGTACAGATTTCTGGTATTTTAGGACCACAGAACTGAATAGTATAAGAATTTTAACTACAAAGCTACAGTAATCAAAACAATAAGGTACTGGCACAAAAACAGAAATATAGATCAATGGGACAGGATAGAAAATGCAGAAATAAACCTACGCACCTATGGTCAAGTCATTTACCACAAAGGAGGCAAGAATATATAATGGAGAAAAGACAGTCTCTTCAATAAGTGGTGCTGAGAAAACTGAACAACCACATGTAAAAGAAAAAAAATTAGAGTATTCTCTAACATTATACAGAGAAATAAACTCAAAATGGATCAAAGATCTACGTGTAAGGCCAAACACTATACAACTCTTAGCGGAAAACACAGCAGAACACTCTCTGACATAAATTGCAGTAATATCTTTCTGGATCCACATTTTAAAGTAATGAAAATAAAAACAAAAATAGACAAGTGGAATCTAATTAAACTTAAAAGCTTCAGCACAGCAAAGGAAATCATCAACAAAGTGAAAAGACAAGCCACAGAATGGGAGAAAATATTTGCAAATAAAGTGACTAAAAAAATTAGAGTATTCTCTAACATTATACAGAGAAATAAACTCAAAATGGATCAAAGATCTAAGTCTAAGGCCAGACACTATGCAACTCTTAGCAGGAAACACAGCAGAATACTCTCTGACATAAATTGCAGTAATATCTTTTTGGATCCACCTCTTAGAGTGATGAAAATAAAAACAAAAATAGACAAGTGGGATCTAATTAAACTTAAAAGCTTCAGCACAGCAAAGGAAACCATCAACAAAGTGAAAAGACAAGCCACAGAATGGGAGAAAATATTTGAAAATAAAGTGACCATCAACTCTTAGCAGGAAACACAGCAGAATACTCTCTGACATAAATTGCAGTAATATCTTTTTGGATCCACCTCTTAGAGTGATGAAAATAAAAACAAAAATAGACAAGTGGGATCTAATTAAACTTAAAAGCTTCAGCACAGCAAAGGAAACCATCAACAAAGTGAAAAGACAAGCCACAGAATGGGAGAAAATATTTGAAAATAAAGTGACCAACAAAGGTTTAATTTCCAAAATATACAAACAGCTGATATACTCTATGTAAAAATTTAAAAAAAAAACACACACAATAAAAAATGGGCAGAAGATCTAAATAGACATTTCTCCAAAGAAGGCATACAGATGGCTAAGAAGCACATGGAAAGATGCTCAGCATCACTAATAATCAGAGAAATGCAAATCAAGCCTACAATGAGGTATCACCTCATACAGGTCAGAATGGCCGTCGTCAAAAAAAAAAAAAACACACACACACACAAAAAAAAATGCTGGAGAGTTTGTGGAGTAAAGGGTACCCTCCTACACTGTTAGTGGGAATGTAAGTTGGTACAACCACTGTGGACAACAGTATGGTGATTCCTTTGAAAGCTAAAAATAGAGCTAACGTATGATCCAGCAATCCCACTCCTGGACACATATCCAGAGAAAGCCATAATTCGAAAGGATACATGCACTCAAATGCTTATTTGCAGTATTTACAATAGCCGATACACAGAAGCAACACAAATGTCCATCAACAGAGGAATAGATAAAGAAGATGTGGTACAGTGAAATGTTAACCATCAAAAAGAATGAAATAATGCCATTTGCAGCAACATGAATGGACCTAGAAATTGTCATACTAAGTGAAATCAGACAGAGAAAGACAAACATCAAATAATATCTCTCATATGTGAAATCTAATTTTTTTTTTAAATGGTACAAATGAACTCATTTACAACACAGAAACAGACTTGCAGATATTGGAAACAATGTATGGTTACCAAAGGAGAAACATTGGGAGGGGTAAGTTAGGTGCTTGGAATGAACATCCACACTCAACTACATTAAGAGACAGACAACTAACAAAAGCCTACTGTATAGCACAGAGAATATTCTTATCCAGTATTCTGTGACAACCTATCTGAGAAAAGAGTCTAAAAAGAAATGAATATATGTATGTGTGTGTGTGTGTGTGTGTGTGTGTGTGTGTATAAATAACTGAATCACTTTGCTGTACCTCTGAAACTAACACAACATTGTAAATCAACTATACTTCAATGAAGTTTTTCATAAAGATTTAATGGAAAAACCAGATTCAAGCAAAACAAGTATTAACTATATGGGACTAAATGAAGTGAAAAGGATAACTCTATTTTTTATGATTTTTTGTTTGCAACATAGCTAGTTAATGTTTTGTTTTTCCAAATTTAAGCAAACTTTTTTTCTTAAGCTATATATAACGTGCAACAATTTGATTGAGTATACCTTTATATAAGGGTTTCACTGGTGGCTCAGAAGGTAAAGAATCTGCCTGCAATGCAGGAGACACAGGAGACATGTGTTCTATCCCTAGGTTGGGAAGATCCCTTGCAGGAAGAAATGGTAACATACTCCAGTATTCTTGGCTGGGAAATCCCATGGAGAGCGGAGCCTGGTGGGCTGTGGTCCATGGGGTCACAAAGAGTGGGACATGACTTAGTGACTAAATAACAAACAAACAACAACAATATTTACAAACAAAGATGAGATATTATTCTCCCTATCTGACCCCTCAAGACTTTGGAAACTCTTAAATATTCTTTTCATGGAAATACAGTTAGTTATTCGCATAAGCTTAATAATCTATTCTCCTTGTAAAGGACACAATTAAATATTGGCTGTATTTCCAAGACTTTGACTGGAATGGCATATTTGAGAGAGATGTGCATAGACTTAGATATGACAGTTTAAAGAAACTAAGATTGACTTTACAGAGCCAATATAGCCCCTTGGGAAAATAGACCTGGTACCTTGCTTACCAGGTTTAAGCTATGCAGCCTTAAAGTTTATATAGTTAATCACTATTTTGCAGCACTTACGTAAATAATCAGGCCAAATGTAACAAAATCAAATTACTTTTACTGTGATCATCCTTGAAAAAAAGAAATGGGGAAAATTATAAAAAGAAAAATTAAGTTTGCACTTTGTAGATATTAAATTCTAATCCTGTTTGGAAGTTTTGCTATATACCTGTAAATTGGACTGGATCTCATATTCTAGTTTCCTCAAATATGAGTCTCCAAACTAACATTTCCAATTTTCTCCCCTTTTTTTCTTGGGATCACTGAGAACAAAGTCTGCCCTTGAATCTCCTTGCAGGGGATTATAATAAGTCTCCTCACTACCCAAATGGCAACCCAACTTCAGGGACTTGAACCTTAGAAGAAGGCTCCCCCTGCAATCTGGCCCGAAGCAAATGTTGGAGACCTCTAAATCAAACAGATTAGAAAGAGAAATAGCCAACATTGAGGTAGACTGGTTCCTCCCAAGACACCAGGTCAAGACTTCATACTGTGGCACTTCCCTGGTGGTCCAGTGGCTGAAACCCGATGTTCCCAATCCTGGTGGCCCACGTTTGATCCTTGCTCAAGGAACTAGATCCAACATGCTGCGACGAAGAGTTTGAATGCTACAACTAAATATCCCATGTGCCACACCTAAAGGTCCCAACTAAGGCCCAGTGCAGCCAAATTATAAATACTTGAAAAGAAAAAAAAAGATTTTATATGTAACTAAACATGAAACCCTGTCATCTTCTCTTTCTTTCCTTTACTCTGGCATTGATCTGGAAAGGGAGTAAATTTTCAGACTGCTAGATTTGTCATCAGAAAATCTAATCCAAGATGGTAGAGAACCCCTGGTCTATTTCCTTGTCTCTGAAAAACAATCGAAAATTTGGTGAACTTTACATCTGGCCTCTATGCAAAGAAAGGAAAACAAGGCCAAAGTAACCAGAATCAAACTGCCTCTGTGGTCTACAAATCCTTAAACTTTTACTGGCTTCCATGACTCGTTTTAGAAAAGGCAGAGGAACCAGAGATCAAATTGCCAACATCCGCTGGATCATGGAAAAAGCAAAAGAGTTCCAGAAAAACATCTATTTATGCTTTATTGACTATGCCAAAGCCTTTGACTGTGTGGGTCACAATAAATGGTGGAAAATTCTGAGAGAGATGGGAATACCAGACCACCTGACCTGCCTCTTGAGAAACCTATATGCAGGTTAGGAAGCAACAGTTAGAATTGGACATGGAACAACAGACTGGTTCCAAATAGAAAAAGGAGTACATCAAGGCTGTATATTGTCACCCTGCTTATTTAACTTCTATGCAGAGTACATCATGAAAAACGCTGGGCTGGAAGAAGCACAAGCTGGAATCAAGATTGCTGGGAGAAATATCAATAACCTCAGATATGCAGATAACACCACTCTTATGGCAGAAAGTGAAGAGGAATTAAAAAGCCTCTTGATGAAAGTGAAAGAGGAGAGTGAAAAAGTTGGCTCAAAGCTCAACATTCAGAAAATGAAGATCATGGCATCTGGTCCCATCACTTCATGGCAAATAGATGGGGAAACAGTGGAAACAGTGTCAACTTTATTTTGGGGGGCTCCAAAATCACTGAAGATGGTGATTGCAGCCTGAAATTAAAAGACGCTTACTCCTTGGAAGAAAAGTTATATTCAGAAAATGAAGATCATGGCATCTGGTCCATCACTTCATGGGAAATAGAAGGGGAAACAGTGGAAACAGTGTCAGACTTTAATTTTGGGGGCTCCAAAATTACTGCAGATGGTGATTGCAGCCATGAAATTAAAAGACGCTTACTCCTTGGAAAGAAAGTTATGACCAACCTAGATAGCATATTCAAAAGCAGAGACTACTTTGTCGACTAAGGTCCATCTAGTCAAGGCTATGGTTTTTCCTGTGGTCATGTATGGATGTGAGAGTTGGACTGTGAAGAAAGCTGAGCGCTGAAGAATTGATGCTTTTGAACTGTGGTATTGGAGAAGACTCTTGAGAGTCCCTTGGACTGCAAGGAGATCCAACCAGTCCATTCTGAAGGAGATCAGCCTGGGATTTCTTTGGAAGGAATGATGATAAAGCTGAACCTCTGGTACTTTGGCCACCTCATGCGAAGAGTTGACTCATTGGATAAAACCGTGATACTGGGAGGGATTGGGGACAGGAGGAGAAGGGGACGACAGAGGATGAGATGGCTGGATGGCATCACCAACTCAATGCACATGACTTTGGGTAAACTCTAGGAGTTGGTGATGGACAGGGAGGCCTGGCGTGCTGCGATTCATGGGGTCGCAAAGAGTCAGACACGACTGAGCGACTGAACTGAAATGAACATAATCAACTTCCCAATCCGCTGGAAAGATGGGGGGAAGGGAGAAGACAAAGAAAATAATGTATTGAAATCATTCGGCTAGATCTTAGGCAATTCTGCTAGCATATAACATCCAGTATCTTAGGAAGCAGATAAAATCCTGTCCATGCCTGACTGAGAAACTGCAAAACTTTTATAAGCTCAAGCCTGACACAGAGGTGCTTGCCCCAGGCTTATCCAGGGGCCTTGCAGACTCGGGCCAGGATCCTCGGGGCCTCTGGTAAAACATCAAATGTATTGATTCACTTAGACTGTGTGTACCAGGTATGAGAAGCATGACTGCCTCTTGCACTCAGAAGGGGAGTGAGCTGAGAAGAAAGCCAGGGTGCAGGAATGGGCCTCCCGTGCAGTCAGTGTTGACAGCTTCTTCCTGGCAGCAAAGGATGGGGAGGGAGCCGCACTGAAACTTTTCTGCCTCTTTCAAGTTTGCTTCAAAATCTCCAATACCTTAGACCTCCAAGTGATTACTGCTGTGATTCCCCCTGGGCCTGGTGATTATAACAATGTTAGCGATGATGGGAATGGATGGGAAATGGATGCTGAGGTTAGAGTTCGCTGGGAGGGGTGAGTTCTAACTTCTGGGCCAGGAGAGCCCCTTCCTCCAGTCTTGTTTCTTAGTAGGGTGACTCAGGCTGTTACAAACTGAGACGGCCACCGAGGCCTAGGCCTGTACACCTTCATCCTCAGCCAGGAAGGCCCTGAGCAGAGGTTCACACCTGGAAAGTGACCGGTGCTGGCCATCTCCAGGGCTGCCTTTTCAAGGCCTGAGAACCAGGGTGCTAGGTTCCAGTGGGGCTGTGTCGTCGAAGCACTTCTGGAAAGCCTGGCTCCTCTGGCTCCTCTGCACTTCCTCACTTCATTCTGCACCCCTCTAACGCAGCCTTCCCCGCCTCGCAGCCTTCCCCCTACCAGCCCCACTCCCTGGCTTCCCAAGAAGCTCCCAAGTTTCTCTCCCGAGCTCAGCATCACTTCAGGCTTCCCCTTCTTCCCCTTTTTCCCTCCCATCTTTCCTCCAGACCAAAATTTGCCCTCCCTGTAAGGTCCATGTCCCTCCCCCACCTCCCCAGGAGCTTAGCGTTCCCTTTGTCCTCCTCTCTGCCAGCAGAGTGCTCAGGCTTCTGCTCCTCTTGAAGCTTCCCCGCAGCCCTGCCTGCCTCTCAGCTGCAGGATACTGCAAGTCCTCGCTTCTGTCAAACCTCCAGCTCCTATGGCTATTCACCTGCTTTGCCCTCGCACTGTGGAGTCTCTTTCCTCCTCACCCTGGGTGGTCCATCTCAGAATTCTCTCCCAAATTCTGTCTCTCTACACTGGCTGTATGCAAGAGGATTTTTCTGCTCACTGGACAGCATCTCGTCTCTGAGTTCCCAGCTTGCAGAAACAGTGAGGAAAGCCGGGCTTGTGGGATGGATGCAGGCGTGGATAACCTGCCAGAGAGCATCCAGCTCGGGGATGTTGATCCCTGCTGAGCACTTCCTATCTCTCCACTCCAGCAGCTGGCCACATATGGCCTGGCCAGGCCGGCTCCTCCAAACCCAGGCTGCACTGAACAAGGCCTATCAGACCCCACGTAGAAACTACCCAATGAGTAGGCCGGGGTTGCCAGGGGGTGCTGGAACTTAGAGGCTGGCTTCCAGCAGCTCCATCCACAGTCAAGACGATGCCAGCCAGCACTGCAGCCTCGTATACTCTGGGACCCTCAACAGCCCTGTTGTATTCCAGGTTCTCGAAGCCAGCACCCATGTTCCTGGACGACTCCTTCCGCAAGTGGGCTAGGATCCGGGAATTTGTGCCGCCTTTTGGGATCAAAGGTCAAGGTATGTTGGGACCCTGCCCCACTCTATATTAACATTTTGTCTCCCAGGTTTCCTCCCTGGGCCTCAGGGCAGGGCTGTACCCTCAGCAGTCTCCCTGCTGGGGACCCCCCACCAACAATGCCCTACCTCTCCTCCCTTTTTCCTGTCCTGCTTGTTTCCTGCTTCTTTCGTGGGCTGTTTGCTCAGAGCTTTCCACTTTGCTGGGGCTAGGTACACAGTAGTGGAGAAGACAGATGTGGTCCCTCCCCTCACAAAGCTCCAGTCTGACACAGACACTGGTACTTGAGGGGCAGGACAGTAAGGCCGCTGATGAGAGAATACAGTGCTGTGAGACCACCCAAAAGGGGTGCCTGAGACATCCGCACGAGAGGACTAGGCGTGAGGGGGACAGCCCAGGGGAAATAGAGGCCGTGCCCCATGACTGCCCCCAGACCCCTCCGCAACCCCTCCTGATGTTCTTCACCTTGCTTAGCTGCCCCTCCAGTCCGTCCTTATCCTGTCCAAGGCTAACCTTTTCCTCCCATACTCTCAGACCTGTCCCCTTCCATTGCCTCAGGGACCTCACCATGCAGCTCCCGACAAAAGACTTCCGCGTCACTGAGAGTTTAACAGTTCTGTTTCCGTGACAGATTTTCTGCCCCTGTTTCAGGGAATGGTAGATTTTTGGCTTTACATCATACATAGAAGGATCAGATCCCAGTTCTGCCTCTCTACTAGCTGTGACCATGGACAAGTCGCTCACATATTTTTGCTTTAGTTTTTTTCATCAGTGACATGGAGAGAATAAGACCACCAGATTAGGTTGTAGTCAGAATTAAATGAAATGAGTGTTCAAGGGTGATATCATTTAGCCAGCAGACTCCAGAATGCCCAAACCCTCTACTCAGCCAGCCCACCCCTCCCTGAAAAGAAGACAGTGGCCAGCAAAAGGATAGTCTTGAACTGGAGCCTTGACCTTCAAAACCTCCAAGGTTGGGTTGAACCCCATGAACTCCTTTTTCATGGGTGGAGGAAGCCAAGCAGCCTAACTTTTCTCATAAACCCTCTCTCGAGACTCTGATCCTATTAAGCAATGAAAGGCATGGAAGGCCAATACAGAGCCCATCATCCAGCAAGAAAAGTACCCCATAGTTTATGACCATTCTGCTAAGCTTCCCCTCCTAGAAAACAAAAACCCAGGCCATAGCCTTGACCTTGGTCAGTTAGCAACAGTATGCTTTCCCTTACAGGTAGGAAAAGGAGGGGTCTGTGACCTTCCCCCAAAGCCCACTGTAAAGTATGTCTGAAGTCACTTAGTATAGAACGTTCCTTAAAGAAATGTCACCCTGACCCTCTCTCATTCTACTCCTGGAAAGATTGCCCGTGCCAATTGTCTCCTTTTCCTCACCATTTACCCCACCACCACTTCAGTGGAACTGCTCAGTACCCCTTATGAGAGCCCAAGGATACTTTTCAGTCCTTAACTTGACCTCGTGGCTGTATCTGACAGTATTTTCCACTCCATCTTTTATTTTATTTATTTTATTTTTATTTTTATTTTTACTTTATTTTACTTTACAATACCGTATTGGTTTTGCCATACATTGACATGAATCCGCCATGGGTGTATATGAGTTCCCAATCCTGAACCCCCCTCCCACCCCATATCATCTCTCTGGATCATCCCCGTGCACCAGCCCCAAGCGTCCTGTATCCTGTATCGAACATAGGCTGGTGCTTCGTTTCTTACATGATAGTATACATGTTTCAATGCAATCTTTTAAAAAAATTATAAGGTTAGACAAATTGAGAGAGTAGCGTGGAAACATATGCATTACCATATGTAAAATGGACAGTGGGAATTTGCTATATGTCATCAGGGAGCTCAGTTTGATGCTCTGTGACAACCTAGAAGGGTGGGATGAAGTGGGAGGTAGGAGGGAGGTTCAACAGGAAATGGACATATGTATGCCTCTGGCTGATTCGTGGTGACGTATGGGAGAAACCAGCACAACATTGTGAAGCAATTATCCTCCAACTAAAAATAAATAAAATTTTTTTTAAAAGGAAAAAAAATTAAAGGATTGTGTGTTTAATTTTAGAGGCATCCTTTCTTTACATGAAGTATTTCAGACTTATAAGAAAGCACAAAGACTGATATAATGAGCACCCACATGCTCTCTACTCGGTTCAGAAATAACACATGAGATACACTTCAAGTTCCATGTACCCTTTCCTACTCCATCCCCCACCTTCCCCAGGAGACCAGTATCCTGGTTTTGGTGTTATGGCTCCATGCCTGTTTACATATTTCTACAGCCTATTTATATATCCATTAAAAATATGGCACGGTTTTTGCATGATTTTGAACTTTATCAACAGTATTGCATATGTGCATGTGTCTTTCAAATTGTGTTTTGTTTTTTGTTTTGTTTTGTTTTGTTTTTGCTTATACTCTTTAGATTTATCTGTATTGGTACAGGTTACTCTAGGTCATTGATTTTGTAACTACTGTAGAGTATTCCATATATCACATTTAATCTATTTTCCTTTGGTGAACTTTTAGGTTGCCTCCAACATTTTGCTATTACAAATAGTTCTGCAATGAATGTTCTTGTACATGTTTCCTTGAACAAGTGTGTGGCTTTTCTGATGCTGTCCACCTAGGAGTAGAGTTGCAAGGAGTTTGTGCACAGCTATGTCTTTATTTGATATGAAGATGTTTCCCACTGTGGTTGTACCAGCTTACTTATCTTTAGGTCTTTATGTACTTTTTATCTTCCTAACAATTCTGCACTGCAGGAATTACCATCTTCATTTGAAAGATGAGGAAACTAGAGCCCAAAGACAGCTAAGTGATTTATTGAAGGTCACAGAACTCATAAGCAACAGAGCCAGGATTTGAATCCAAGGCTGATAGCATCATCTGTTATACTATAATGCCCTTGTTACATCAGAGTTTGAAAGGAGAGCAGTCATCATTGCCAGAGCCAGAGAGAGGCCAAGAAGAATGAGGCCTGAATATGGTCATATGATCTGAGAGCAGAGATGTCACAGAGCCCTTGCTACGGGTAGCCTGAGTGGAGAGCAGGTGGGCAGGTGCCAGGTCACAGGGCTTGAAGATGTAGGTGGTAGAGACAGCCTGGCAAGAACAGGATTAGGGATCAGCAGGTTAGAGGGAGGAAGTGAGGAGAAGGTGGTCTCAGAAGATGAGGCCAAGTGGCCTGAGCTGGGGACCTGGCTGGGACCACTTGAGCTCTTCACCAGTGGTGTCCCCTCCCTTGCTTCCTGGTGTCTGCTTGGTAGGGACACAGAGTCATCGTGTGGTCTCTGTCTTTAACCAGCACTCCCATTCTTGGGGAGACTGATGCCCCAGCTCCTAGGCAAAGCCCACACCTGAGGGTACATGTCCCCGGGGCCTGACTGCAGAGTTTCCAACAGCCAGCTGAGACTGCTAAGGAAGGGCCAGGGAAACCTGAGGCAGGAGCTGTGTGCAGGTGCCTTCAAGCTTCAGACAGAGGCATGTGCCCACACCTATTCTCCCACCTGCATCTCCTTTCTCAAGGAGAAAGTTAGGCCAGTGGCCCAGCCTTGTGTGCAGAGCTCCCTTCCCGATCTTAGCCCCAGGACCACGCACCTTCAGCTCATCAGCAGACATCTTCTGGGAACCCTTATGTGACCTCTAACAGTTGCCTCCCTCCCCTTCCACAGACAATCTGATCAAAGCCATCTTGTCCGTCACCAAAGAGTACCGCTTGACCCCTGCCTTGGACAGGTAAGCCATTCCCCAGCTTCCTGCCCCTCAGCTGCCTGGCACGTGCAGAGGTACCGAGGCCCAGCTGGCCTTTCCCTTGTCCTGGGCAGATTCTGCAGCACACCCACACATCCACACACACACTGGGGCGGATAAGCAGGTAAGCAGGGCCACTGTACTGAGCTAGCCACCCCGTTGAGCTAGAAGCACTTGGCAAGACATGTCAGTCCTCAGGCAGCAGAGGTCTGAGAGAACGGAATGTACTGGGTTGGGATCAACTTAGCCCTGGGACTGAGGGGCTGGGCGGCGGGGCGGCTGAGAGGGCTTAAATCCAGGAGGTAGTGACAGCTCAGAAGCCAGTAGACCCTGAATGGGTGAAGCCCCAGGGTCAGAGGTGGGAGAAGCAACATAAGTCGGGCTCTCAGGTGGTGGCTGGGTGATGGGGGCTTCTGAGTTAGAAAGGAGTTCCACCTTAAGCCCTGGCGCACCCATGCTCATTCCTCTGTCCTTGCTTCCCTAGCACAGCCCTCAGGCTCAGCCCACTTTTCCCTCTCCCTGGAAGGCTGCCCCCAAACCCACTAACCCTTGGGGAGTCTTTAACCCAGAATGCCATCTTACCAGAGCCTCCTTCCTCACCACCCCAGAGTCAGTGCCCAAGCACCTTTCACGCCCACGTTTCCCTGGAGAAGAGTCAGGGATCTGAGAGCCCACGTTGCTCAGCTCTCTGCAGTGTGGTTCCAGCCTCTCAAAAATGCTGCTAGAGGCTCACTGGTCTTCCTCGTCCATCCCAGCCTGTGTATGGCCAAGGGCATGGGCTCAGGGGCCAAAGCAGCAGGGGGAAGAGGAGACCTGGTGGCCAGCTCTCCAGAAGTCTCCACCTCTGTCCCCTCAGCCTCAGCTGCCGTCGCTGCATCATCGTGGGCAACGGAGGTGTCCTGGCCAACAAGTCTCTGGGGTCGCGAATTGATGACTATGACATTGTGGTCAGGTGAGCTCCTCAAAGCAATGCCTCAGGTACCTTTGTGTCCTGGCCCAACCCCCTGTTCCCTGAGCCCATTAAAGACTGTGTGTCCATCTGGGCCATTGGACTGGAGGGCCAGCAGAAGCCTCAAGGAGAACCCAGGTTGGAGGGCTTTGGGACAGAAAGCTAGGAGGCTCCACGTGGCCTGGGCTCTCCATCCTCTGCCCCTGGGGTCTTCTGGGGTCATGGTGTCTCCCCAAACACAGGCCTGCAGAGCGCACGCAGTGAGCCCAGGACAGGCTCTGTCTCACCGGGCCTGCTCTCTATAGACTGAACTCAGCGCCAGTGAAAGGCTTCGAGAAGGACGTGGGCAGCAAAACCACGCTGCGCATCACCTACCCCGAGGGCGCCATGCAGCGGCCAGAGCAGTATGAACGCGATTCCCTCTTTGTCCTCGCTGGCTTCAAGTGGCAGGACTTCAAGTGGTTGAAATACATCGTTACAAGGAGAGAGTGGTGAGCTCCCTGCGCCCTGGCTCCTCCCTTTCTCGCTCTGGCCCTGCCCAGCTTCCACGTCAGCCCCTTCCCCTGACCTGGGCAAAGAACAATAGAAACCTTTCAAGAGGAGTGGTAACAACTAGATGCAGTCAAGGGGCAGAGAGGCCAGGAGATGCCAGGGTCACGGCCCAGACTCCTGGAGCTGATGTGCCTGCCATCGGCTGCCTGCCTGCAGAGACGCAGGCTCTGGTCCTTCCTGGGCCTTCTCTAAGACAGACCCCAGGCACTGCCTCAGCAGTCCCTGTGGGCCCTCCCCTGGCGTTCACTGAGAGCTCTCACCTGGCTAGCCCCAGCCTTACTGCCTTAACTTTGTACTTGTCCCACCTCCCTACCCCCCAGTTCCTCCCTGACTCTGTGAGGTCTCTGACTCTCGTCATGCGGGGCTCCCCCTACCACCAGTTCCCAGCCACAGGACCCTGTGGTCGTTGCACAGGGACAGCAGACCCCTCACCTTGAGGGCGCCAGTTCCCAAACTCTAAATCCCGGCCTCTCTCCGTGTTGTGCTTTTACCACTGACTCGTGGCTGGGTCTGACCTGCCACTGAGTCTGTCTCCACTCTGGGAATGGCCAGGTTCTGTACTCACTGTTCTTGGCAGACAAGAATCTGGGCCCCTTTCTTTAAAAAGCTTCTATGGCCAAGTAGGGTCAGACTGCTCTTCTGTGGACCACCCACCGAGTCCCCTCCTGAGCCCTGTCTCTCAGCTCTGGGCCAACTTGTCCAGGCTCATTTCCACCTCTCCTCTCAACCAGCTGTCACCAGCCAACCCAGAAGGGCACTGCAGAGTTCAGGCCATTCATCTTCCAATACCCCAGCCTCTTAGCATAGGAGAATGATGACAGAAACCCTCTGCCTACAATAAGAAGCTAGCTGTTCTTTCTGGAGGTTCAAAGGAGAGCTGGGGGGCGGCTGGAACAGCTTCTCCTGCCTATGGAGGTCTCAGTGCAGTTTGGTTTAACTCCACAGCCTTTACCCAAGCAAGGCCAAGGGCAGGCAGAGTCAAGTAGGTAGCAAGAGAGAGTGAAGACAGAAGTCAGGTCCAGAAATTCAGGTAGGTGGGACAGAGGGGAAGGGAAGCCCATCTAGAGCCAGGCTGATGACCTGCCACTGAGTCTGTCTCCACTCTGGGAATGGCCAGGTTCTGTACTCACTGTTCTTGGCAGACAAGAATCTGGGCCCCTTTCTTTAAAAAGCTTCTATGGCCAAGTAGGGTCAGACTGCTCTTCTGTGGACCACCCACCGAGTCCCCTCCTGAGCCCTGTCTCTCAGCTCTGGGCCAACTTGTCCAGGCTCATTTCCACCTCTCCTCTCAACCAGCTGTCACCAGCCAACCCAGAAGGGCACTGCAGAGTTCAGGCCATTCATCTTCCAATACCCCAGCCTCTTAGCATAGGAGAATGATGACAGAAACCCTCTGCCTACAATAAGAAGCTAGCTGTTCTTTCTGGAGGTTCAAAGGAGAGCTGGGGGGCGGCTGGAACAGCTTCTCCTGCCTATGGAGGTCTCAGTGCAGTTTGGTTTAACTCCACAGCCTTTACCCAAGCAAGGCCAAGGGCAGGCAGAGTCAAGTAGGTAGCAAGAGAGAGTGAAGACAGAAGTCAGGTCCAGAAATTCAGGTAGGTGGGACAGAGGGGAAGGGAAGCCCATCTAGAGCCAGGCTGAATGTGGCAGCCCAGTCCTCCAGGGCAGGTCTGGCTCCCCAGAGGGGAGAAAGGGGCTTGACCTCAGCCGGTCTGACGGCAAGCAGGCCCACTGCCCACACATAGCAGGCAGAGTGTGAGGGCTGAGCGAGCAGCCTGCTGTTTTCAAGACCGTAGTTCTCAGAGCCCTGCTCTTTACCTTGAAGGCAAGAGACTTGGAATCATAGGTAGGCACTTCTAAGGGAGAAATGGGAGGGAACTGGGTCTGCCCTGGTGAACCCCAGAGAGCCTGGGGGCTGCTTTCTCACCCTGCCTTCAGCCTATCTGCTCACCTGTTCCTGGAGGGCAGGGCCCTGATCCCCTTTGCTTGTCTTACCCCTCTGGGCCCAGCCACCACAAATGACCTGATCTTGGCTCAGACACCAGATCCTGCTTCTTGCTGGGCAGACTGGATAGGACAGGCAGCCAAAATCAGGAAGCCAGGCCCAGGTGGGCTGGTCCAGCCGGGTGGGTGTTGTCACATGACCCTCCCAGGTTCAATTAATTCAGGACTCTTACAAGTCACCAGAGGGGTAAGGAAAGAGAGAAGAAAGGAAAGGAAGCCAACTAGATTTGGAAGGCTCATACACTCAGGGAAGCAGACAGCAGGGCCTCACTGTTCCCCAAAGACTCGGGAGCTCCCTGCCCGGCCTGCCCTTGGTGGCAGGCCTGTGCGGGGACCTCACTGGAGCAGCTGCGGTGAAGAGATGTGGGCTGTGCTCAAGCACATGCTCATTGCACTGATAGACATCAGAGTCCTGTCCTGGCTTGCCCAGGCTTCAGGACCAGCCCTGTGGTCCTTGCTGAGGACTCCTTCCCAGAGTTGGGGGATGTGAGTGGAAAGGGGAGAGGGGAGCTGGGAGAGAGTCCTCTGAAGGTCATGAGGCTCCTGGCGCCAAAGTCAGAGATAGATGGGGCCTTTAGAGTGAGCGGCCAGAGGAGAGCCAGTGATACCCAAGCCCTCACCTCTCCCAGCACCGAGTGGGCCCTCCCAGGCCCTGCTGGTCACCCTGGAAGCTCCTTTGGCGCCTTCTCCACCCCAGGCCCAGGGCTCACGCCTTCGCAGGACCTCTCCCATGCGCTGTTTCAGACTCTGGCAGTTGTGTGTGTGGATGGTGCTCAGTCATGTCTGACTCTTTGCAACCCTGTGCCCTGTAGCCCACCGGGCCCCTCTGTCCATGGAATTTTCTAGGCAAGAATACTAGAGTGGGTTGCCATTTCCTACTCCAAGGTCTTCCTGACCCAGGGATTGAACCCCCATCTCTTGAGTCTCTTTACGCCTGCGCCACTTGGACTTCCTTCCCCTGGCAGCTGAGACCTGGTAAATGTGGGGCAGCGGCTTCTCAGGCCCGTGGTTGCCATTTCTACTCCAAGGTCTTCCTGACCCAGGGATTGAACCCCCATCTCTTGAGTCTCTTTACGCCTGCGCCACTTGGACTTCCTTCCCCTGGCAGCTGAGACCTGGTAAATGTGGGGCAGCGGCTTCTCAGGCCCGCCCGGTCTGGTGTCTGGCCGCAGGCTTGACCTGCTCCTGCGGTGATGTTTCTAACCGTGCAGCCCCTGGGCTACTGGAGTGCTCGCTGCACCTGTCTGGAGCCTCACATGCAGAATTCTGGCAGGAGGCAGCTCTGTGTTCCAGAGCCAAGGCCTGGCTGGGCAAGGCTGGAACAGGTCTTAGGCTTCAGCTGCGGCTCAGTGCCTTTGTAACCTCCTAATTTCCAGGAATCTTGATGGGATATGAGAGGGAGGAAGATGTAAGAAAGGAAGACTGCACAACCCAAAACCTAGCCTGTGCTGGAGTTGGCCATGCTTTCTCCATCCACATGGGAGTGCGCCTCTTTGTGGCTACTTGATTTCCTGATTCACTGGGTGGTAGCATAGGTAACTCCAAACAAGTTACCTTTTGAGGTCGTTTATCTCAGCTCTCTGGAGACCAAGCCATCAAGCAGGTAGAGGAGCTCCCAGCAGGTCCTGTGTGCTGAGTGCAGCTCAGAGGAGCACCCGTGGGCTGCTGAGTGGGGAAGCTGAGGTCAGGAGGGAGGGAGGAACTGGGGACACAGAGCCACAGGTGTATGTAGGTCCATGGAAACACGGGCAGCCAGCAGCTCTCGTGGAATTCTCAGAGGCGCATCTGGCTCCGTCCCTCCACGCAGTCACTCGTTGGTGAGGCGTCGTTGGATGTTCTTGGTGCTGTCACTGAGCTAGAAATGCTAAGTCACTCTGTCTAATGGTACAGACTGTCCCCAAACTAGAGTCCTAGCACTGTGGCACGTGCTGTGCCCTGAGCTTCCTCCTCCTGGTGGTTGATGAAGGCTGGAGATGCCCTGTCCATTGTCCTGAGGATGGAGCCCTGGGACCCGGACTGGACGGGACATGTGAGCTTCCCATGCTTCCCCTGCCTCTGCCAGCCTCCCCGCCACGACCCAGGATATGGTCACCTAGCACTCCCAAAGCCCCGGGAGCCACTTCCCAGTCCCCTTGGCGGCCTCCTCCTCTTCGTTCATTGTTGGGCAACCCAGAAAGCTGGCCCCACTGTTGAGCAGCTCTGGCTGGTCATCCATTCAAGAGGCTCTGAGACCTGGGCTGAGTTGGTGAGTGTGGTTCCCACCCAGCAGTGGGGAGAGGAGAGGACACTGGCTAGGGGTTAGCCCCTGGACAGCCTTGACACAGGCCTGACCTTCCAGCTATTGTTTAGTCCTTGGGGGAGGAAGGAGGGATCAGAGAGGCCGGTCAGGGCTCCGCGTTCATGCACAGGGGGACTGGACCCTGAGCTTGAGAGACAGTGTGGTTGAAGAGGAGAAAGCAGCTTAGGCCTTGAAGTCATACAGACTTGGGTTTAAATTGAGACCCTGTCACTTGTGAGCTGGGTTCCCTTAGGCAAATCACCTAAGCCCCTGAGACTCCTCTCATCTGTAAAACAAGAGTATTACTACCCATCCATCAGGGTGGGCTTAAAAGTTCAACAAGGTGAAATAGAGAGGCACCTGGCATAGTGTGTGACAATTAGGTTCTGTCTGTGGCAATTACGGATATTTGTTATTACTGGCGGTGGTACTATTGGAGGAGCCTGGCTGCACTAGGGAGTGGAATCTTGTCTAGGTTGTAGGGCCTGACCTAGGAAATGATCTAAAAGCAGGGGTCAGAGGCCAGGCCTAGAAGAGGGAGAGACATGGGATTCCTAGGGAAAGGCCACAGGGTGGCTGGCAGTCCAGGAATCCACAAGGCAAACGGCCCCCAGGTCCCCGCATGTGTGAGCCTTGTTGGACCAGGCACCCAAACCTAAACCATCTACACCTGCCCCGGTGCCCAGTTCCAGGCCTGAGAGGAACACAGAGCCTCTGGGCAGGCCCTGCCTAGCGGGAGCTCAGTGTGGACAGCACCTTGCCTCTGGGGAGACTCAGTGCAGGGCGCCTGGAAAGCGTGGCGAGGCAGGTAGACACCGTGGCCTCCTGCTGCTCAACGCGTCCTCTGCTGACCCAGCTCGGTGGTCCTCACCCCTGCGGTCTCCTTTCCAGACCTCTAGACAAGCTCTCCTGGGAACTGTTTCCTCTGAAGCCATCTCCAGTGGACACAGCTCTTTCTCACAGATCTGTTATCCCCTGTTATACCAGGAAGATTCCCTGCACTGGCCCCATCCCGCCTCCTGCCCCTTGCTCCTCCACCCCCAGGAGAGATGCGCCGGGGCTGGGGCTCACGTCATCCCCGCTCTGCCCCTCTTCATCACTGTCATCCGTGGCCTCTCGGCTACTCATCTCACAATCATTGTTACCGTTGTTTCCCTCCTCCTCCTCCTTCCATCATCCTCATCACGGCCATCACTAAGCTCTTCCGTTTGCCAGCTTTCTTTGAATTCCTCCATTCAGTTCTCACTGTGACCCTGTTAAAGGGGTGCTATTATGACCCTCATCTCGGGGTTTAGGAAACTGAGGCACAGCGAGGATGAGTTACTTGCTAAGATCACACATCTAGGTAAGTGGTCGAGGTGAGCACAGACCCAGCTCTGACTGCCGCCTCTGGATGTCTCTCCCCCTACCTTCTCAGGAACTGTCCTTTTTCGTTGATTTTCTTTTCTACCTCTGTAATGGGTCTTCCTCTCACATTTATAAATTTGTTCAGCCTTCTTTTTTTTCTTTCATTTAGCCCCAGGAACTTCCCTGGCAGTCTGGTGGTTAAGATTCCACGCTTCCATTGCAGGGGGAGAAAGATCCTGCATGCCCTGCGGTGTGGCCCAAAATTAACCCACAGCATAACCCTCCACGATCTGGGCCTTCCAACCCCTTCCTTGTCCTGGCCGCTGCTTCTTGCACCGAACATTCCTTTGGCCATACCAAAATGTATGCCCAGTTTCACACCTCCACGTCTTCCCGAGGCAATATTAGACACTCCTCTTCTGAGCCCCGACAACACCCTATTATACATAAGGCTTTCTTATCTGTCGACTTGTATAAGCTCCTGGGGAGCAAGGATTGTCCTATTTATCTCTAAGCCCATCACCTCCAGCGGTGTTTGAGACGGAGCTGGCATGCATTAAACAAATAAATCAATGTGGAAACTGAGACCCAGAGGGAGGCAGGAACGCGTGGCAGAGGCAGGATTCCAACCCAGGTCTTCTGACTTGGTGGGGCTGCCGCCCTCCTCCATGGCCCCAGAGAACATTCTGTTCGATTTGGACCCTTGTGTTCTCCTCTCACGTCTTCTGGGCATCTCTCTCCTCTTAGCCATGTTTGATCTTCTTTCTGCAGTTCCAAGATCATTCTCCTTGATAAAAAAAAAGAAAGAAAGAAAGAAAACTAAACAGTCCCTGGCCTCTGCCCCATTCAGTGTCTGTAGGCATCACACAGCCAGCCCCAAGCCGGCTCCTCTTTTTGTTCATTGCTTTTTCCAAATATAGCCCTCAAAAAGGTTTCTGACCCTCTCCTCATAGCATGCATCAAAATAAATTCCAAATGGGCTAAAAGGTAAAATATAAAAATACAACCAAAGGAAATTTTGAAGAAAGTAAAATAGAAATCACATCTCTAGAGGGAAGAGAATTTTCGAACAACAGAAGGGCTAGGAAAAATCATATGCCTTCAAATTCAGAGAAGGCAATGGCACCCACTCCAGTGCTCTTGCCTGGAAAATCCCATGGACAGAGGAGCCTGGTAGGCTGCAGTCCATGGGGTCGCTAAGAGTTGGATACGACTGAGTGACTTCACTTTCACTTTTCACTTTCATACATTGGAGAAGGAAATGGCAACCCACTCCAGTATCCTTGCCTGAAGAATCCCAGGGACGGGGGAGCCTGGTGGGCTGCCGTCTGTGGGGTCCCACAGAGTCGGACACGACTGAAGCGGCTTAGCAGCAACAGCAGCAGCCTTTAAATTTAAACAACAACCAAAAAACACTGGATACCACAAAACTTTGAAAAGTTTATTTAGGAAATATGACAAATAGTTATTATCATGGAAGTAGACAAGAAAACCATTAGAACCCCAGCAGTTAAGGGGCAGGAGACTGAACTGATCACACGGAAGGAGATGTAACTAGTGAACAGCAGCAATCTGTTTAACCTTCCTGGCAGTCAGAAACTTCATGTAAAGGCAACAGGGTGCCACTTATCACCTATCACATCTTCAGAGAATGTGTTTGAATTATAATACATAATTCTGGCAAGAGTGCAGTGACAGGTGCTCTCAAAGGCTACTAGTCAGAGTGCAAATGGGGACAAGCTTTTTGGAAAGGAAGTGACACTTGGCACCAGGAGCCATCACCCAAAGGAAGGAAAAATCTGCCTACAAAGGTTTTTATTATAGTGTTATTGATAATGGCCAAACCCAAATATAACCTAAGGAGTTTATTATGAAAAGTATGGTTCAGCTAGCAGATGGCAGATAAAGGAGTAGCCCGAGACCCTGCAGAGGCTGCGGGCACCTAGACCAGCGCGCAGCTGCTCTTGCCCTCACTCCTTTGGTGTGGGGGTCGCTGAAACAGCACTGGATTCTGCACGAGGAACAGAAGCCAGCCTCTTCCTCTGCCTCTGCCCACACCTCTGAGTTGTATTTTCCTCTTCTGCACAATGGGGACGGTGAAAGCTTCCCGGTGTGGCTCCAGTTATGCTGCTGTAAGGAGCCACGGGACCCCTGGCACACTGTGCTCGCTGCAGGTGGCATCACCTTCTGAGAAGGTCAGGCCTTGCCTTACAGAGCCTCTCTTGAGGGCCGGAGGGAAATGCCCATCCCAGGTCCATCCTCCCCAGGTACTGGAGACCCCAGGATTTCTTACCATAGCAGTGCCAAGTCCACTTCTGTGCTCTTGAGGGTAGAACACATCTCCCTGTGCAGACTCCTAAGTCCAAGGAGGATGTTTGCAGAGGCTGTGAGTAGAACTTGGGTGTGCAGACTGGGCAGTCCCCACACGTGTGCCAGTACTTTCCATGGTGTAAGATGGGACTAGGGTGAGAAGGGAAGGGGAGAGCAGGTGGGGTCAGGCTCTCCCTGCATGCTGGGCCAGCACCAGTCTCCAGGAATCAGAATTCTCAACTCAAACCTGGCCTTCTAGGTCGTTTTTCAAGGGAGGATAGAATATATTTTATTTAACAGCTTGGTACCTTGACTAGTAACATATTTAGAATCTAAAATCTAGATGTGGTGTGTGGATATCCATTTGTAATTTTGTCCCTGGCCCCACAAATCTTAGGGATAAGCCTTCATGGATGTGGTGGCAGTGGCTGGAGGTGACCTGGGTAGAGAGGGGACCAGACGGTGAAAGGTCTTGTAAGCCAAAGTCACATCAAGGAGCTGGAACTTCATCCTGCAGACTAATAACAGAAACTAAGAAGCTGCCTTTGTGCCAAGCATATTATGTGTGTGACTTTTCATTGTCAAGTCACAGGAACATGGTGAAGAAGGACTGAGTCCTATTTCCCATATTTTGGAGATGATGGTAATGAGAATTTGAAGGGTAAAGAACTTTCCAAGGGAGTACAGTGTTAATGCTTAGGATTCAAAAACAGACCTACCAAATTATTAGGGCATTTTGCAGGCAGAGTGGACTGACAAGGGAAGGAAGGAGGCAGTTGTGGGTGGATCTGTGCAGGAGCCACAGACCTGGTACTGCTTGGTTGCGGAGAGTGAGAGGTCAAGGGCGAGTGAGGATTCAAGTCTGAGTTGTTGGGGAGGAATGGTGGTGGCTGGAACCCTCAAGGGAAATGGATTGGGTCAGAAAACAAACCTCAGGTTTGGTTTCTATAGGAGGCGACCAGACCAGATGTTCTTAAAGGTCTCTTTTTGTAGGATGGTAATCAATATTTTGAGGGTTGCCACCTGAAATATTATAGAATATATTTGTACAAAAAATTAAATAGTTTATATATAACAGAGACTTGTGTATTTGTTGATTGGTTGATTGTTAGTTAATC
This sequence comes from Madoqua kirkii, assembly GCA_006408675.1. Lineage (NCBI taxonomy): Eukaryota > Metazoa > Chordata > Mammalia > Artiodactyla > Bovidae > Madoqua > Madoqua kirkii. Next base: position 21,877 of record SJYC01008194.1, read on the forward strand.
CAGGTTAATTAGTTCTGAAAGAGTTTGACGCCTGTGAATAGCCCTCTTTCAAGCTCTGTTTCATTTTACTTGTAGTTTTAGAGTATTCCTGGTCTTCCTCCCATCTTAAGTTGTATGCATGTGAATATCTGGGGGATATGTCTTGTATGTATCAGTTCAGTTCAGTTCAGTCACTCAGTCGTGTCCGACTCTTTTCAACCCCGTGAATCGCAGACACCAGGCCTCCCTGTCCATCACCAACTCCCAGAGTTCACTCAAACTCATGTCCATTGAGTCGGTGATGCCATCCAGCCATCTCATTCTCTGTCCTCTGTTGTCCTCTCCTCCTCTTGCCCCCAATCCCTCCCAGTATCAGGGTCTTTTCCAACGAGTCAGCTTTTCGCATCAGGTGGCCAAAATATTGGAGTTTCAGCTTCAACATCAGTCCTTCCAATGAATACCCAGGACTGATCTACTTTAGGATGGACTGGTTGGATCTCCTTGCAGTCCAAAGGACCCTCAAGAGTCTTCTCCAACACCACAGTTCAAAAGCATCAGTTCTTCGGCGCTCAACTTTCTTCACAGTCCAACTCTCACATCCATACACGATCACTGGAAAAACCATAGCCTTGACTAGACATATGTATGTGAAGTTGTGAAGCTCGCTCAGTTGTGTCCAACTCTTTGCGACCCCAGGGACTGTAGCCCATCATGCTCCTCCGTCCATGGGATTCTCCAGGCAAGAATACTGGAGTGGGTTGCCATTTCCTTCTCCAGGAGATCTTCCCAACAGGGATCGAATCCAGGTCTCCTGCACTGCAGGCAGACGCTTTACCATCTGAGCCACCAGGGATGTGTGTGTGTGTGTGTGTGTGTGTGTGTGTGTGTGTGTGTATGTAGGGCAAATGTTTTCAACCTCTTTTTGGCTCGTTCTCACGTCATAGTGGGTGGAAGCCCAATGGTTCAGTGGTAAACAATCTGGCTGCAGTGCAGGAGCTGCGAGAGACGTGAGTCTGATTCCTGGGTAGGCCCTTGGAAGAGGAAATGGCAACCTACTCCTGTATTCTTGCCTGGAGAATTCCGTGCACAGAGGAGCCTGGTGGACTACAGTGGAAAGGGTCTCAAAGAGTTGGACACGACTGAGAGACTAAGCGTGCATATCGTAATAATCACACTGTGTATTGAGATATTTATAGATAGCCCTGGGTTATCAACTCCTTTTAAGTAAGGAAAAGAAAGATTAGACCTGTGCTCTTAATTATCCTGACAAGCTGCCTCAGTGGGGCAGTGGAAACCCTCTGAGGATTTTAGCCCTGAGAGAGTCAAGATCAGATTTGTGTGGAACTGAAGGCAGGCACAATGGAGGCAGGGAGGCCTGGTGGCTCCTTGGAGTGACCCCAGTGAGCTGGTGACCTATCCTCAAGGGGTGGCAGCCAGAGGCGGGAGTGAACACATCTGCCCTGCTCCTGGCTGCAGAAAGCCAGCCCGTGGTCAGGCCCTCCATCCAAGACCTCTCACCTTGGCACTCAGACTGCTCGCCTCCCAACGGAGAAGCGGGAAGAGGCTGTAGGAGAAGGAGCATGCAGGGGCGCCGGCAAACCTGGCAGAGCCCAGCTGGACCAGAACTTCTTCCCGGATGCTCTCCCCTGTTGCTCCTGGCTGCTCTGGCAAGAGCAGAGCAAGCTGCATCAGCAGGAGAACGGCGGCTCCACACACATGAGCCAAGTCCAGACTTTGAGTAAGGCAGGGACGTTCCTGGAGGAGGGGTTCACCCCAGCATTCGGCTCACAGGTGGCCTTGCAAGAGAGCTTTGACCATTCCAGGCCAGCTTTATAGGCCTCTGTGTTGTGTCCTATGGGTCAGGCAAATGAGATGTGAGAAGCCTCGGGCTGTTTGAACAGGCCTTCTGGAACAGGGCTGTGTGCTGGGGGCAGGCCTGGCAGGCTTACCCAGCGGTAGGAAGGCCTCCAGCACCCTGCCCTCCTGCAAGGAACCCAAGGGCGAAGCTGGTCCCCGTTTGATGTGTGTCTATGAACTGGCCCGTCTGTGGCCTCTAACATTGCCAGCCACACCCTCTGCCTCACTCTCGGCTTCTGTGACACTCACTCAGAACCATAACAAACAGGATTTATTGAGTGCTTGTCACGTGCCAGATGTGGTGCCAGACGTTGTAAAACACAGCGTCTCATTTCATCTTCATGACTGTCAAGGACGTGCTCCTGACATCCGCCTTATGCACGAGGACCTGGACACCTGCAGGATCCCATGACACCCTGGTCGCACACATGTGGAGTCTGGATGTGGACGTGGGTTTTCCCAACTCCAGGGCCCGAGGTGCCCCAGGGCATCACACTCTCCCTGCCTCCTCGTCTTACCCTTGGTTCTCAGTCTCGCAGGCTCCTCTGCTCCACCGACCCCTTCAGGCCTGGTGTCTACAGGGCTTTCCTCTCTTCCCACCCCACACAGAGATTCTCAGTCTCAAGTCATCAGACCCCCTCGCCTTCAGGGACCCCGTGCCCTTCGGCAGCGGTGTGCGGCCTGTTGTGTGTGTGCCTGTGTATGGCTGTTCTGAGGAGGGAAGGCGCAGCTTTTATTTGAGGAGATGGGCTGTAGTTGTGTTTACTTGGTATGTGTCTGCCTGGGGGACACCGTGGCGATGCCCCAGCCAGATCCTGGTCTTGGTGGTTTCTCCTTTTCCTGGAATTGCTGAGGAGGCGCTGCACCAGGACAGTGACAGATGGGGAAAATAAAACAGCGGTGCCGGGTCCCAGCGCCCTAATGCAGGCTCTCTGGGACTTGAGACCCCAGCACAGGGCTTGTTCCTGCCTCCACCCCCGCCCCCACCCCCACATCCCAAGGAGCTGCAGGTGTGTCTGTGACTGCATCTCCTGCCCCTAAAGGTGACTCTAGTTGCTGTGCAGTCCAAGTTGTGTATGACAAGTGTGCCTCACGTGTCCTCGAACCCACGCAGTCCCAGCAGTCGTTGCTCCTCCAGGAAAACAGTAAAGATGGGAAGAGACATGGAAGCCTCCCTTCCCTCCCCACCCTGGAGCTCTCGTCGGATTCTCAAAGGGGGCTTGAGATCCTGAGTTGATTACCTGCCATTTCACACAGTGGTTCCATACAGAACCCTTTAGCACATGGGAAAAGCCAAGAGATGTCTCCAAGAGGGAATCTCGTGTCACGGAAAGACCCAGGCTCTTGAGCTGAATCCAACTCAGGTTCTGCCCAGCTGTGTGTCCCCGGGCGCCTCCCCTCACCTCTCTGAGCCTCAGTCCCCTCTGTGAGATGGAATGCGTGACACCAACCGCAGCGACCCCTGACTCCCCTCGGAGCTCCCAGCGGTGAGGGTCGAAGAGAGGCCCTGTTCCTCCTGACTCTAGGCCCCCTCCCTCCTGAGGTGGGCGCAGCAGTGATGCTAAGGAATGGGGTGGCAGGAGGAGCACTCACCCTGGCATCACAACACGCGGGTTTGCATCCTGCCCCAGCCACTTACGTGACTTTGAGCACATCGCTTCATCTTGGGTCCCGCACCTGTGAAGTGGGTGAAAGTTGCAGAGACATAAATAGTATCTGCGAACACCGGCCTGCAGCCTCCACGCCCCCAGCTGTGCCGTCCCTGCCCTCCCCACCCCTCCTGAGCAGCCCTTGGGCTTCCTCTTTGGGTGTGTGTGGGCAGGTGTGGGCAGGAACCCGGGGCTGGGGGGGTGGGGGACGACGCTGGGGCCTGCCTGGCTCTGGGGAAGGGATGGGGGCTGTGCTTGGCTCGGCACAGGCTGGTACCCACCATTCCTTCGGTACGCAGAGGGGCTTCTCCCCAGTTTTGCACAAGAACTTGGCCATTTCTCCACCTTCCCCTTTCTTGCTGGGTCTCGTCCTGACCTTTACCTGCTTACACACATATACTCTCCTGGACACAGAGGTAGGCACAGGAGGAAGTCGGTCTGGGGTCTGCTCTCTCATCTGTCTAGGGCTGAGACCCAGAGCAGTTTGCCTCCAGGGCTGATCCGTTGAGCTGACACTTGAAAGACAGACAGAATTTGCCACAGATGTGGGAGACACGGGAAAGGGTGGCTGGAGCAGAATCCATTGAAGGCCACGAGCCTGAAGAGGCGCTGAGGGCGGTGGAGGAGCGGGGATAGAGTTCACGTCCCCTGCCACACTTGAGGTCGCTGCTGGGCCACAGAAATGAATCAGATCCTGAGCCCCTGGCTGATGTTGGTGTTGATAACAGCTGAGCAGCAACTGTGATCTGGGCACTCAGCCTGGATTATCTCCTTGAATTCACGCAACATAAGATAAATACCCTTAGAATCCCTAGTTTATCCATAAAGAAATGTAAGTTTCTTGCCCAAGGCCTCCACGCAGATGAGGGACCAGAGCTGAGTTTGGATCCAGGCCCAAGATTCTTCTGTCTTAGTCAGTTCATGTTGCTATAACAAAATACCACAAACTGGGTGGCTTATAAACAACAGACGTTTGTTTCTCACAGTTTAGGAGGCTGGAAGCCCAGGACCGTGGTGCGGGCGGACCTGGTGTTTGGTCAGGTCTTCCTGGTTCAGAGATAGCTCCTGGTACACAGATCGTGGTGCCTCATAAGGAGCAGGAGGTCTCTCTTGGACCGCTTTTGTAAGGGCACTGATCCCATTCTTGAGGCCTCTACCCTTGACCTAATCACCTCCCAGAGGCCCACCTGCTAACCATCACCTTAGGTATTAGGCAAACGAATGAGGAGGGAGGAACAAACTTTCAAACCATAGCAGATCTTAACTCCATGTTTTTTCACCTCCCAAAGGTGAGAGACCATTTCTACCTTGAGATGAAGGCGTTCAGAAAAGGCATGAGGAGGGAGGAGATGTGAGTCTTAAGAAACAAGTGAGGGGGATCAGGTGGATGGAGGTGGGGAGGCCATGACAGACGGAAGCGGCAGCAGCAGTGGGAGCGTGAAGGGGTGAGTCAGCAGGTGGGGACTTCAGATGGGCAGGAATGGAAACTGGAGCAGCAGGCGGGGTTACTGGCTAAAAAACTCAGATCTCTGGAGGGGCAGTGGTGATGTGATCCAGGATGTATATAGAAAGATCATTCTAGCAGAGAGTGGAAAGTGGTTTGGGAGGCAAAGATGGCCCATTCTGGGCACTCATTACCCGTTTGTTGAGGAAATGAATGTAACTCAGCGATTATTCTGTACTGTTTACATCCTAGTCCTACTCGGCTCTGGGGGGTTAGTGGTCAATAAAACAGACACTCTAAATGGCCTCATTGTGATAATCCATTTGAAAGACGATGAGACCTGGACTTTAGGTGGTAGCAGTGGGCATGGGAGGAAAGGATGGATCTGTGGGATCCTATAGAAAACACATCAAAAGAACCAGATGACCAGTAGGGAACAGGCTGGAGAGATGAAGAGGGATGTACAAACTCGATTCCCAGGTTTCGGATGTGGATGATTGGATGGACAACAGAGCTTGGGGAACACAGAGGAGGAGCAGGTCTAGGGGTCCAGAAGTAGCTGAGATGCCCAACAACAGAGGGTTGCGTACACAGCCTAGGGGACATGCCTCCATCCTGCAGGGTTGGTTTGTGACCTTCTCTAGCAGTACTCGGGAGCCTGGTTACAAGGGCGGGAAAGATGGGTGAGTGGGTTGATCCAAGTTCATGGTTCCCCTGGGCTAGGACAATAGAATGGCAAAAGGCAGGGAGTTGAAGGCACTCGCGAAAGAATGGCTGAAGCAATCTCCTCGAGGGACTAGACCAGGGAGGGCTTGTATACTGAACGGAAAGGCAGGGCTGGGAAATGGAGGAAGTGGGGGAGGAAGAAGGAAAGGGATGCGTGGCCCTGGAGTGGACCCCAGGGTGTCAGGGTCCAGAGCTGCCGCCTTTCCAGTTGGTACTGCAACCCCTGAGGGAAGAATCATCCCATTTGGCAGATAAAGAAACTGAAGCTCAGAGAGCTCTCACTTGCCCAGAGTGACCCAGCTCCATTGGGGGCAGAACGGGGGTTGGAGTGTTCTGCTGTGCTGCACTAGCTCACAATCTGTCTTTATTTTCCAGGTTCACTTTAGAACAGTTGACTGAGAGCGAGGAAATTCAGCGGAAGGGAAAGGAGGCGAGCCCAGCAGAGCAGATAGGAGAGAGAGGGCAGGCTCCTCCTGGGCCCCTCCGTAGCGGCAAAGGGGAGGGGCACTGCTGGGCCGCTGGCTCTTCCTCTTGGCCTGAGAAGCTCCCAGGCCAGAGCGGCACAGCCCCGGGCCCTCCCTGCAGCTCACGTGGTCTCCTCTCCGCCCCACATCCTGTGTCCCCAGTGCTCCGCACTCCAGCCTGTTTGTTCTCCATGCCCCAGGCTCCCTGTACACACCTCATGCCCCCCTCCTGGTTTCCCACTGCCTGCACACACTTTGGGTCCCCACCACTCCCCCGGGCCCGTCATCAGCCGTGTGCCTGCTCACGCCCACTTGTGCTGTGTCTACAGAGTGCCTCGGATGGCTTCTGGAAATCTGTGGCCACTCGGGTGCCCAAGGAGCCCCCTGAGATTCGCATCCTCAACCCGTATTTCATCCAGGAAGCCGCCTTCACCCTCATCGGATTGCCTTTCAACAACGGTCTCATGGGCCGCGGGGTGAGACACCTGGACCCTGGGAGGGGGAGGAGGGGACTCGGGCCAGAGGTGCCTTGGCAAGGAAGGACGGGGGCCAGGGTGGGAACAGAGGGCTCAGCCCTCACGAGCGGAGCTCAGCTCAGGGGAGCTTCGCTGAGGGTCTCGGCCTCACTCTGCCCACCTTCCCTCGCTTTCCAGAACATCCCGACGCTGGGCAGTGTGGCAGTCACCATGGCGCTGCACGGCTGTGACGAGGTGGCAGTCGCAGGCTTCGGCTACGACATGAGCACACCCAACGCCCCCCTGCACTACTATGAGGCCGTGCGCATGGCAGCCATCCGAGAGGTGCGCGGCTGGGCGCGGGGTCGGCCCTGGGCTGGTGGGGGGGGGCAGTGCCAGCACGGAGGAGAGACTCTGACCGTGTGTGCACAAACGAATGGTCAAGGGATGAGCCAGTGGCGGGTCTCGCTGCTCGGAGACCCCTGGGAGGCCCTGCCCCACCCTCAGCTAAGCTGGGCCACCAGGGCTCCTGGACCACCACGTCTCTGACCACAGCATCCTGCATGTCCCTCTCCCAGTCTCCTCCTGAGCTTCCCCTCTGCCCGCCGCCCCCTCCGCCTGCCCCTTGTCCTGGTCCAGCGCCTGCCTCCTCCTTGCTGCTCCCTGGTCTTCACGTGCCCATCAGGGTGCAAGCTCAGGGCCATCTTCCCTTCTTTAATTCCTCTGTCCCCCCAGAGAACTGCCTCGCCCCCTCAAACAACCTGCAGACATTGCCTCTCAGTCTCAGGACGCCCCCAGTACCTCCTCCTCCACCCTTCCCTGTGGCCAGGCACTGAAGCTCTTTAGCACCCAGAGTTGCTTCCCAGGTGACAAGTATGTTAAGTTCTCCCAGACAGACAGCCTCTCCTGGCTCGTCTCCCTTCATAGCAAGAGCCCCTGTGGAAAACCTGGACACCCTCTGCTTCTTCCCCTTGCCCTCCGCTGCTCCCTGCCTGCGCCCTGGGCATCCCCTCGCCCTCCGCTGCTCCCTGCCTGCGCCCTGGGCATCCCCTCGCCCTCCGCTGCTCCCTGCCTGCGCCCTGGGCATCCCCTCGCCCTCCGCTGCTCCCTGCCTGCGCCCTGGGCATCCCCTCGCCCTCCGCTGCTCCCTGCCTGCGCCCTGGGCATCCCCTCGCCCTCCGCTGCTCCCTGCCTGCGCCCTGGGCATCCCCTCGCCCTCCGCTGCTCCCTGCCTGCGCCCTGGGCATCCCCTCGCCCTCCGCTGCTCCCTGCCTGCGCCCTGGGCATCCCCTCGCCCTCCGCTGCTCCCTGCCTGCGCCCTGGGCATCCCCTCGCCCTCCGCTGCTCCCTGCCTGCGCCCTGGGCATCCCCTCGCCCTCCGCTGCTCCCTGCCTGCGCCCTGGGCATCCCCTCGCCCTCCGCTGCTCCCTGCCTGCGCCCTGGGCATCCCCTCGCCCTCCGCTGCTCCCTGCCTGCGCCCTGGGCATCCCCTCGCCCTCCGCTGCTCCCTGCCTGCGCCCTGGGCATCCCCTCGCCCTCCGCTGCTCCCTGCCTGCGCCCTGGGCATCCCCTCGCCCTCCGCTGCTCCCTGCCTGCGCCCTGGGCATCCCCTCGCCCTCCGCTGCTCCCTGCCTGCGCCCTGGGCATCCCCTCGCCCTCCGCTGCTCCCTGCCTGCGCCCTGGGCATCCCCTCGCCCTCCGCTGCTCCCTGCCTGCGCCCTGGGCATCCCCTCGCCCTCCGCTGCTCCCTGCCTGCGCCCTGGGCATCCCCTCGCCCTCCGCTGCTCCCTGCCTGCGCCCTGGGCATCCCCTCGCCCTCCGCTGCTCCCTGCCTGCGCCCTGGGCATCCCCTCGCCCTCCGCTGCTCCCTGCCTGCGCCCTGGGCATCCCCTCGCCCTCCGCTGCTCCCTGCCTGCGCCCTGGGCATCCCCTCGCCCTCCGCTGCTCCCTGCCTGCGCCCTGGGCATCCCCTCGCCCTCCGCTGCTCCCTGCCTGCGCCCTGGGCATCCCCTCGCCCTCCGCTGCTCCCTGCCTGCGCCCTGGGCATCCCCTCGCCCTCCGCTGCTCCCTGCCTGCGCCCTGGGCATCCCCTCGCCCTCCGCTGCTCCCTGCCTGCGCCCTGGGCATCCCCTCGCCCTCCGCTGCTCCCTGCCTGCGCCCTGGGCATCCCCTCGCCCTCCGCTGCTCCCTGCCTGCGCCCTGGGCATCCCCTCGCCCTCCGCTGCTCCCTGCCTGCGCCCTGGGCATCCCCTCGCCCTCCGCTGCTCCCTGCCTGCGCCCTGGGCATCCCCTCGCCCTCCGCTGCTCCCTGCCTGCGCCCTGGGCATCCCCTCGCCCTCCGCTGCTCCCTGCCTGCGCCCTGGGCATCCCCTCGCCCTCCGCTGCTCCCTGCCTGCGCCCTGGGCATCCCCTCGCCCTCCGCTGCTCCCTGCCTGCGCCCTGAGCATCTGCGGCTTGTGCTTAGAGCAGCATCTCTACTCCTGCCTCTGGGTGGCGAGGGTTGTTAGAGGAAACCTCTTGTCCACGCAGACTCACAGCTGAGCAGCCCTCGCTCCTGCTCAGCAGTCTCCTACAGGCCGCCTCCAACCCACTGAACTGTTCAGATCTTACGCTGCCCAGAGCTCCCTCCCTGTCCTCCTCCGTGCAGAGAGAGGAGGAGAAACTGCTGTTGCCGGGCAGGCTCTGCCCCTCTCATTCCCACTCAGCCCTTTGCCCCTCGCAGCCCGGCTTCCCCCTTCACCTAAGAGGACTCCCACCAAGGTCACCAGTGACTCAAGGCTGCCAGGTCCAAAGGACACGCGTCAGTCTTGTCTTTCCTGATCGCTTGGCAGCGCCTTCTGTGTTGACCGGTGCTTCCTCTGGAATGCTCTCCTGCTCAGACTCTGAGTCCGGCATCTCAGTGCCCTTGTTTCCTCACCACGCTCTCTCATTCTCTTCCTCCATGTCCTGGATTCAGTGCACCCCTAAGAGTCAGCATTAACCAGGGCTCCATCCTAGGCAACCTTCTTCTCACTCCGCACATTCCCCAGGAGATTCACACCCCCATCCAGGGCTCTGTTCCCATCTGTATTGTTTTAGGCTTTGGGGCTTCATTCAGGTGGCCTTGAGTGATTGCGAGTTATTTCAAGGATATAAGAGGGACTTGAGAATCTCTTGGGAAACCACCTTTCAGCTGGCCTCCTATTTATTGGGATGGGGTTCAGGAGTAGTAAGCTCCTCCTGGGTCCAAGAGAGCCCCCGACCTGTCTTACCCCTCAGCAGTGGCTCCAGCCCTGCCTCCTGTTCACCAGGAGCCTGTGGAGAGACCCTTCCTCTCCATCTCTACCTCTCTTCACGCACCTTCTTGTGGCCTCGTCCCCTCCCAGCACCTGCCGCAATTGCTCTCCCTGCTTTCACCTGCCTCCTGGCCTCTGTTCACTCCTTTACTGGGTCTCTCACATATTCCTTTTATGTAAACTTTATCTAACGGCTTCAGGGAGAGGGTGAGAGGCAGTAGCTGGATCAGGAAGGGCTTTCTCTGCCATAGGAAGGAGAGTGGACTTTGCTCTGAAAGCAGGAGGGAGCTGTGAACCAGTTTTCAGCTGCGGATGAGTGTGTGGTAGGGTCACTGTGGCCCCAACATGACAGAGGGGTCCAGGCAGGAACAGAAGCTAGTTGGGATGCTGTCTCAGCAGTCTAGGCAAGAGATGAAAGTTCACTGGAGCTGTTCAGTGATGACAGGAAGACAGAGGCAAGAACTGGTTAGGACTTTAAATCAGCAAGGCCTGGAGAGGGCCTCCGTGCGGAATGAGATGGAAGGACACACCTTCCCTGAAGCACTGGTGGAGGCTGTTCCCTCTTCCACCTGCTGTGTCTCTCAGTTGTCTTACCCCCACCCCCTTCATCATCCTGCAGAACCATCTGGCTCCGACTCGCGGCATCTGCTGCACCACCTCCATGTGGAGTGCTGAGCAGTGCTGGCGATGAAATCAGATGGCCTGGGTTCACAGCCTGTCTGTGTACCTTCCTTTCCTTACCGATATATGGGGTAATGAGAGGTTTGGGAAAGAGTCCGTGTGATAATGTGTAAAGAAGGCCTGGCCATAGAAAGTACCCGCACGTGTTTGCCATTATTATTAGTTATAATGTTTTTACACCTACTTATTACTGTTGCCTCTCAGCATCCTAGAGGAGTCTCTGAAATGCTGGTGCCTGGGTGTAGGATCCCTGCTGTCCCTCGGTGTGTCTTCAGTGGCCAAGGGAACCATTCGGCACCCTGGCCTCACCACTGCTTCACAGCCCATTTTCCACGCCCAGTGTGAGCGTGTGAGATGTGAAGACAGTGAGGCAAGGGCTGAATGCGGTGAGGCGGGGGGGATACTGAGGGATGTCAGAGGCATTCATAAAGGACAAGAGAGAGTAGAGAAGGGTCAGAAGATGCGAGATCCTGGAGACCCAGGGAGGGTGTGCCTACAGTCACCAGCGCAGGGCGCCAGTGTGGCACAGAAGTCCTAGGAGAGGTGCTGAGACGCCGTAGGAGGTACCAGTTAGGGGGCCCCCCCGAGGGCTGTGGTGAGCGCAGTTTCAAAGGAGCAGAGTGCAGCGGCTGAACAGTGAGTGTGGCTCCCACCAAGCATTCTCTGGGGAAGCCTGGAGGCGGGAAGAAGAAAGGGACTGAGCAGTGGCCAGAGGGTGAAGTGGACTCGTACAGCAGTCTCCCACAACAGGGAAACCTGGGCTGGAAATGGAGATTTGCGAGCAGTGAGCACAAGGGAGGCATGGATGAGGTGTCTCGGGGAGACGTCAGGGGAGAAAGTGCGAAGGTCAGAGCAGAACCGTGGGAGCACAGAGATAAAGATGGGAGTTGGGAGAAGGACGGCTCTCCTGCATCCAGAGTCAGGGGTCCTGGTGAGGGCTCCAGAGCCCTGCCCTGGCCCACGGACAGTGCAGGTGCCGTGGAGTGGAGAGTGCTGGGAGCTCCTGTGCTGTGTGCACGGGGCAGGGGTTGAGGAAAGATCCCGAGAAAGGGCACTGCCTGGCCCAAGAGAGAGGCACCCTGGCAGGCTTTCCTGTTCACTCTTTTATTATGAACTTGTCACACATATTCACAGTAGAGGAGAAACTAATGAGCTCCCGTGCCGTGTCGCCTCCCGCCCCCAGGTATCAACACACGCCAGGGCTGTTCAATCTGCTCTTCCTCTCGAGCCTCCCCTCTGGTTACTGGGACACAGATCTCAGGCATATCATTCCAGCCATGAACATTTAAGCAACTTTCTCTAAAGATAAGATGACATTTTAAAATACATATTACACCATTATCACGCCTGGAATTTTAACAATAATTCCTTTTTTTTTTTAAAGTCCTATTGCCTTGTAGTATTGGTTTGGTTGGTAGCTTGTACTGGGTTTTACATGCTGCATGTGAACTCTTAGTTGTGGCATGTGGGATCCAGTTCCTGCATTGGGAGCACAGAGTCTTAGCCACTAGACCACCAGGGAAGTCTCAACAATAATTCCTGAGTATCATCAGATATCCAGTCCTCTGCTGACCTTTCAACCCTCAGAGACTCCCAATAGATATTCTTGAAACTGACCCATCAGACTGGTTCCTTCCTCTTGGGGCGTGATGCAGGTGTGGGGGAAGTCAAGCGCTGTGCGGGTCTCTCTGCTTGCTTGGATCCTGGCCCTGCCATTCCTCCATGCCTTCATTTTCTTACCTGGAAAACCTGATCTCATTCAACACATATATGTAGCGCACCTACTCTGTGCCAAACAGTCCTTGCCTTCCAAGACAGATGGGGTGAGCCAGAAGTTTGAATCTTCAAGAAAGGGACTTTCCTGGTGGTCCAGTGGCTAAGACTCCGTGCTCCCAGTGCAGGGGGTCAGGTTCCATCCCTGGTGAGGGATGATCCCTGCTGTCCCTCGGTGTGTCTTCAGTGGCCAAGGGAACCATTCGGCACCCTGGCCTCACCACTGCTTCACAGCCCATTTTCCACGCCCAGTGTGAGCGTGTGAGATGTGAAGACAGTGAGGCAAGGGCTGAATGCGGTGAGGCGGGGGGGATACTGAGGGATGTCAGAGGCATTCATAAAGGACAAGAGAGAGTAGAGAAGGGTCAGAAGATGCGAGATCCTGGAGACCCAGGGAGGGTGTGCCTACAGTCACCAGCGCAGGGCGCCAGTGTGGCACAGAAGTCCTAGGAGAGGTGCTGAGACGCCGTAGGAGGTACCAGTTAGGGGGCCCCCCCGAGGGCTGTGGTGAGCGCAGTTTCAAAGGAGCAGAGTGCAGCGGCTGAACAGTGAGTGTGGCTCCCACCAAGCATTCTCTGGGGAAGCCTGGAGGCGGGAAGAAGAAAGGGACTGAGCAGTGGCCAGAGGGTGAAGTGGACTCGTACAGCAGTCTCCCACAACAGGGAAACCTGGGCTGGAAATGGAGATTTGCGAGCAGTGAGCACAGGGAGGCATGGATGAGGTGTCTCGGGGAGACGTCAGGGGAGAAAGTGCGAAGGTCAGAGCAGAACCGTGGGAGCACAGAGATAAAGATGGGAGTTGGGAGAAGGACGGCTCTCCTGCATCCAGAGTCAGGGGTCCTGGTGAGGGCTCCAGAGCCCTGCCCTGGCCCACGGACAGTGCAGGTGCCATGGAGTGGAGAGTGCTGGGAGCTCCTGTGCTGTGTGCACGGGGCAGGGGTTGAGGAAAGATCCCGAGAAAGGGCACTGCCTGGCCCAAGAGAGAGGCACCCTGGCAGGCTTTCATGTTCACTCTTTTATTATGAACTTGTCACACATATTCACAGTAGAGGAGAAACTAATGAGCTCCCGTGCCGTGTCGCCTCCCGCCCCCAGGTATCAACACACGCCAGGGCTGTTCAATCTGCTCTTCCTCTCGAGCCTCCCCTCTGGTTACTGGGACACAGATCTCAGGCATATCATTCCAGCCATGAACATTTAAGCAACTTTCTCTAAAGATAAGATGACATTTTAAAATACATATTACACCATTATCACGCCTGGAATTTTAACAATAATTCCTTTTTTTTTTTAAAGTCCTATTGCCTTGTAGTATTGGTTTGGTTGGTAGCTTGTACTGGGTTTTACATGCTGCATGTGAACTCTTAGTTGTGGCATGTGGGATCCAGTTCCTGCATTGGGAGCACAGAGTCTTAGCCACTAGACCACCAGGGAAGTCTCAACAATAATTCCTGAGTATCATCAGATATCCAGTCCTCTGCTGACCTTTCAACCCTCAGAGACTCCCAATAGATATTCTTGAAACTGACCCATCAGACTGGTTCCTTCCTCTTGGGGCGTGATGCAGGTGTGGGGGAAGTCAAGCGCTGTGCGGGTCTCTCTGCTTGCTTGGATCCTGGCCCTGCCATTCCTCCATGCCTTCATTTTCTTACCTGGAAAACCTGATCTCATTCAACACATATATGTAGCGCACCTACTCTGTGCCAAACAGTCCTTGCCTTCCAAGACAGATGGGGTGAGCCAGAAGTTTGAATCTTCAAGAAAGGGACTTTCCTGGTGGTCCAGTGGCTAAGACTCCGTGCTCCCAGTGCAGGGGGTCAGGTTCCATCCCTGGTGAGGGAACTAGATCCCACATGCTGCCACTAAGCGTCCACATGCTGCAATTAAACCTCTCGCATGCCGAAACAAAGATCCAAAAAATTAAGACCTGGAGCAGTCAAATAAATAAATAAGCAAATTTAAAAAAATAGATCTCAAGGAACAAGGGTGAATCCCCCAGGGGTCTGCACCAAGGAGAGGCAGCTTGCTGACAGCTGAGAATAAGGCCAGGAGCCAAAGGAGCCAGAGACTCGAGGGAAGTCACAGGGACAGTTGCGCAGATGCAGCGACAGATGAGGAAGACTCTGCCACCGCCAAGCACCATGGAGTGTGGACGTGAGGGGACGCTGTCCTTAGGGGCAGCCAGGTTCATGGTTAGCACGGAAAGTTGAAGGGGGTGTTCAGAGAAGAGGAACATAGGGGATTTTGCCCAAGTTTCAAACTGAAAAGATCTGGCAGGTCGGAGGAGGTTGCTTGGATCAGACAAGGACCAGACAAGAGCTGTAAGTTGCTCACGCCGGGGAACAGTGGCTGTGAACTTCCCAGGGTGAGCCACAAGCCATGGGATGCAACGGAGCAGTCAGCTGCGTCCAGACTGTGATAAAGCTGTCGGCTTTCATCCTTCCTTTATTCATTCAGTCCTGCTTCATTCTTTGAGAGATTTAGTCATCACAGCTTCCTGGCACTGGGGAAAGGAAAGAACCTGAGCCTGGGTGCAGTCTTCCCCAGGAAAGCTCTGGAAGGTAGCATCTTCCCTCCAGTTTCCACAGTAACAATAAAATGAGCCTCTGCCCACGCCTCCCTCCTCTGGCTCTAATCTGAGAGGCAGGATTTCATCAGCTGGCCCAAGCCTGGAAAGTGGATTGCGTCAGGGCAGAGAATGACTAAGCCACCCCACGTGGTTCCCTTTCCAGCAGGGCCCACCCCCCCAGGCTTGGGCCAGACCTAATGACTCACATCCCTTGACCTTGGGGTGCCAAGGGCCTAAGGGCCCACAGAAGCCGCTGGGCAAGGAGGGGTTGAAGGAATGGGAACGCGGTTGGAAAGCCTCCATCTCTAAGGCTTGAAAGAAGTTAAGAGGCACAGTCTTCCTGAATGAAGGAAAGGGGTTGGAAGGTTATTTTCTCCATGTCCTGGGAAAGGAGGAGGGTGAGCCGCAGCACTCTGGGGTGGCGGAGGGTGGTGGTCTCAGAAGAGGGCATGGAGCCCTTGGAGCCTGCAGCATTCTAGTAGGGCTCCATCCCTGCAGCCACTTGGGCTGTCCAGCTGACTGCCACTCCGTCTTCCCTTTCAGTCCTGGACGCACAACATTCAGCGAGAGAAAGAGTTTCTGCGGAAACTGGTGAAAGCGCGTGTCATCACTGACCTAACCAGTGGGATCTGAGGTGCACCCAGCACACGGCCACAGAGGTCCAGCCACCACCACTCGCCCACTTCACTGGCCTCGGCCTGGCTCCGCCTGAGAGGCGCGGGAGCCTTCAGACCGGGAGAAGGACCGTGCCACGTGGCCCCAGCGGTGGCGAGGCCTTGGCAGGGCAGCCAGAGCTACATCTGCTCAGATGCCAGCCTCAGAGCCCAGCACTCGGCCTTCAGCTCAGCCTGGGCCCTTGAAGCCAGAAGGCCAGGAGGCCACTGGCTGTGCCCAGCGGGCCCAGCATGCAGGAGGCGGACGCTAGGCAGCAAAGCTGCTGCCAGAATCATTTCTCCAATCAGTGTTCGGTGTATTATCACTTTGTGAATTTGGGGTGGGGGGAGGGTAGGGATAATTTATTTTTTAATCAGGTTGGAGATGTCATGTTTAGTCCACTGGCCACGTAGAAAGAGACCCACTAAAGGGCCCCTCAGGCAATGGTCCCAACAGGCTCGCCATCGAGTAGGAGTGCCAGGACTAGCCTGTGCCGTGCTCCAGGCCCAACGGGAGGTGGGCAGGATCTCAGGCCAGCCCCCTCCAGCTCATGACAGTGTTTGGCCTTTCTTGGGGAGCAGAGGGGATAGTCCCACCCAGCTGCCCCACAGGGAAAACCTAGAGCCATCCTTTAAGCCAACAAGATGCCCCTGGGCTTGAGCGGAAAGAACTTAAGAGTTCCAGAGGCATGGCCTGGCCCAGACTGATGGGAACGGCCGCCACCCCACCCCAGCTGCAACCGCCCCCCAGGACAGTGCTGCAGGCCTGGAGCAGCCTACCCGCAACTCTTTTGGGTTTCAGCAACGAGACTGCTAGGCCCTCGGGTTCTGCCTTTAGCCTGGACCAGAGGGAAGTGAGGCACCAGGACTTCACCCAGGCTGTGGCAGCCCTGCTAGGCAGCCATCATGGAAGCAATAAAGCTCTTCCCTGAGCCTGCCTCCTCTCGCTTTCTCTGACTTTCCCAGAAGATTCAGGAACCAGGGCTTCAGCAGCTACCCTCAACCCAAGGGCCATCTCTCCAGCCTTCTTTCCACCTCTCCCAGCTGCAGGACCTGCGTGGCCACCTAGGGGCCTTCTGGAGCCTCCTCTGTCTCACAACAGTCCTGCACCCCGTTTGCCTCGAGAGGCAAACCAGGGGCATCAGTACATGCCCTGGAACCTACCCTGGTGCCCCCCTAAAGGAGCTAGAGGGCAAGGGGCTGAAGGCCACAGCACTTAGGAGAGCACCGCTGGGTCACCACAGCCCCAGCTCTGCAGGGACAGATTCCTGCAAGCCAAGCAGCCAACACAGAGCAGCCTGCAGACCTCACCCACTCCTGGCAGCCCCACCTTCCCCCTTGACACACGGTCCCCTCTTGGCACCCTCTTCCTGCACAGAGCAGGAAGGCAGAGCCCAGCTCCAGGAGCCCCCGGCAAGCAGTGGAAAGGACATCCCAGCTGTACCCCCAGAGCCCTGGAATCTGCTCTGTCCCTTCCCTCACTTGGCAGGAAGGCCCGAGAAAGGCCAGCGCATGCCTGCCCCTGAGGCCACAGGCCTGGGTGTGAGTTTCCTGCCGGAGCTGCCATGTGGCAGCAGGTGGGACAGGCTGGCCCCTCACCTGCCATCCCAATCTGAGTGCCATCCCCTTCCGGACTCCCGCATGTCCCTATACTGTGGCACTTTGTCCTCAAGACAGAAACCTCCTAAGTGGAGGAGAAAGCAAAGCCCTGACTGAGGGACAGGGAGACCCAGAAACTTTCTTCCATTCTGCTGGAGACAAGGCCACTCTGATGCAAACTCCAGTGCGAACTGTGCGCTACATGATGGCGCCCCCTGCAGTTGTACAGGGCATAGGCTGCATGCCAGCAAGCTGCCGCCGTGGCTGATAAAGCCCTGGGGGAGAAGCCCCTGCACAACTGGGCAGCTGGCTGGGGGCGGGCAGGCTTCTAGCCCACCACTGCATGTGAACTGCTCTCCCCAAAGGCGTGGCTCCGCCTGCACACACCAGAATCACCTGTGCAGATGCAGAAACTGCGGATGCCCAGTCTGATTCAGGTCTGGGGGTGGGCCCAGATCTGGGTAGTTTTAAAAGATCCACAGATGGTCCTGACACACAGCCAGAACACAGATGGTCCAATCGCGTCCCCTGAGCACTGTGATCCCCACCCATGGCTTCCAGTGGTCGGCTGGTCACCAGTTCCCAAACTGCTTTCCAGCCAGCCCAGCTCTCTTCACTTTCTCCGGCTACAAATTCAGTCACTTCCTGAACATTTCCACTAGGATAATCCACAGATCCCTACAGCTCAGCACGATCGACACTGAACTCACGAGCTCGTGTCCACAGCCTGCCTCTGCTCCAGGAGCCCCAGCCAAAATGAATCCCCTCCACTTGGTCACCCAGACCAAAGGCAGACTGTCCCACTGCCTCACCCCATCCTATCTGGCACCAACTGAGTTTTCAAAAAAGGTGCAGTCCTGAAAGAGCCCCCGAAGCCCCACACTCTCCCCACAATTCAGCTTCATATTCCTCTCTCCCCTAGAAGCCTCCTGACATACCTCCAAACCATCCTCACTTCAGCCAGAGTTAGCTACAGAAATGCACGTTTGAGCACACCATTCTCCTGCCTGAAACAAGTTCAGTGGTCCTCAGAATAAAGTCCAGACTGCCTATGAGGACACACAGCATCTGGCCTTTCTTTACTTCTACCCATGTTACTCACCCAACCTCCATCCCACCAGCCAAACTGCCATATTAGGCATCTTAAATATGACCCTTCAGCTCCTACCTCAACCCTCGGTGCAAAACTTCCTCCTCCGGGACCCTCCTCTTCTTCAGCCCCTGGCACCCCTCCTACCACGCTGCCCTCGCTGTGCCGGGCTGAGCAGTGGTGTTTGCAGGTGTGTCTGTACTCCAAGCCCCAGGCGGCAGCGGAGGGAAGCGGTGGCTCTAGCAGAGGGGCTGGGGCCGCTAGAGCCGGGTCGGACTTTAAAAGCTCCAGCTCGGTGCCTTTCGAACTTAAGGAGTGCGATGAGTCTGTTGAGAGAAGCTAGTGGTGGATCACAGACAGCAGCTAGCACAGAGTGGACAGCCAGGACATCAGGAGCCCAAACGCCAGTGGCCCAAGGCAGGGACCGGCCCATCCCCTCCCTCTCCCGCCCTCTGCCCGGCCTCCCAACTCCCTACTCCCAAGTGTCTCCAAACTCTGAACACCCAGCGTCTTCGCCTCTGTACCGACCTGGGGGCCCTCCCCAGTTTCTCCTCCCCCACTACCTCGGGGGACCTTAGTGGAGCGAGGGGGACCGGATTCCAGAGGGTGGAGCGGCCAGGTGAGCCCTGAAAGGTAGGGCGGGGTGGGGGAGCGCTCGGGCCCCACCCCAGGATCCGGTGACGCCAGGGCTGGAATTTGACACCGGACGGCGGCGGGCATGAGGCTGCTGAGGGATGGAGTTGGGCTCTGCCCCCAGACACGGCCCACGGGCTGCGCCAGCAGCAGGTCCCTCGGGTCCCAGCCCTCGCTGTGTCCCGGACCCAGAGCCCTGCACTCGCGGTAAGCCGACCTGTTTGCCCACCCCGCGTCCCAGCCCAGGGGCTAGGGGGGAGCGGCCAGGGTTGTCCCCTTCCACTCCTTTCTCACATTCTCTCTCTCCTGGGCCCGCTGTGCAGCTCTCCGCCCCTCCCAGGCCCCCCTCAGTCCCTCTAGTTGCTTGTCGGACTACGCTAGCCCTGCCTAGCCCTGCTGGCCAGCCGTAATGTGAGGCTCCTGCTGCTGCTACAGGGTTCAGACTGGCTGCCAAGACCTCGCTTTTGGCTGAGAGAGGCGCGGCCAGGTGCACAGCCCTGGGCATGAAACTTCTGGGCTGCAGGGGAAGCCCGGCTCTGGTTCCAGGAAAGGTGCCTAGAAGAACAGGACACAGAACGCCCCTGGTGAGTATCAGGCTGGTAGATGGGGCAGCCAGGCAAGGGCTGGAGGACCAGGTGGCCCCAGATGGCAGCAAGCTAGTCGGAGGGCCTCAGCTGCTCACAGGAGACCTGCTCCTGGGCTCCCCCTACTGCAGGGGCCTTTAACCCTACCTTGCTAGGCTTTCCTTCCGTCAGTGAGAACAAGTCACTACCCTGGCTCCTCAGGCCCAAATGCTAGGCGAGCACCTGTGGCGCTGGAGGGCCTCAGCAGGGAGACCTGGCCCTCAGGCACAGCAGCATTCTGTGCACTGGGCGTGAGGTTGGAGGTGACAGCTGGGACCCAAGAGCAGGCCAGCTCCAGAGAGGTGTTTGGGGGTGCCAGGCAGTGTGGGCTCATAAAAACTGATGGGACTCTGAGAGGCCAACTGGGTTCAGGAAGGATGGTTCATGGGGGAAAACTTCCAGGCTGCCAGATCCAGAGGGAGCTTGCAGGCGGACAGTCCTGGACCAGCTCTCAGGGACCGGGCTGGTGTAGGAAGCAACTCCTGGGAGTTGCTGGGGCCTGAGTCTGGCTGAGGGTAGGGGGAAAGCCCACCCTCCTTTGAGTCCACAGGCTTGACAGATGCTGCCCCCTGGTGGCCATAGAGAGCCATGGCCCAGACCCCCTGTTCTTAGAGGGCTCCTCAGCCTCTACCACCTGCTGGCTCGTGAAGGATGTCTGTGGTCAGAAGAAACTTCTGTGGTCAGGCGGCTCTGCATCCAGACAGAGATCATGGAGGAGCAAGGTGCAGCAGCACTTGGGTGGGCAGCACAGGCTGAAGCCTGGACCTCACTATCATCCAGTAACTCAGGGCATCCCACAAGCACCCTAATTCTTCTCCAGGCCACAACTTACTCCTCTGCAGTATGGACAGCAGACTCTCTGTGAGGTCAGGGTGTCCAGCTGCTCCCTTCTCCAGCCCTGCAGCACAGAGCAGGAAGTTCCCTTCCCCGCACAGCTTGTGGTTCTACCCCTGTGATTTTGGATAATTGCTGAGCTGCTCTCTGAGCCTTGTTTGCTGGTCTAGAAAGTGGGGATGATACATACCATTTACCTCATGGAGTTATGGGGTCTGAAAGGAAACAGGTGCAAAGCGCCACCACATAGTTAGGCTCCCGATGCAGCCACTTCTCTTGGGTTGAGCCCAGCTGCCCAAGTCCCTTGTCCCTCACCTGGAGAAGCTAAAGTGGAGGGATGACCTGCTCTGAGGATAACTCATCTCTCCATGTTCCAAGCTGCCTCAGGAGGAGGGTGGGGGAACAGGTCGGCTACAGCTGATGGGAGCTCCTGGTGTTGACAGAGATGGAGCCTGGACGTGGAGGCCCTTCTGTGCTGCCCCTCCGGGCCGGGCCTAGGCGGCAGGTGAGTGGCTCTCCCAGAGACTTCTCCAGGGTATTGAGGAAGGTGGCTTGACCTGGGAGGGAGAGCGTGGCTCCGGGGGCAGGTATCAGAAGTGGGTGGGGAATGGTCAGGGAGCGAACAGAAGGCGGGAGCAAGGTCAGTGCCCTCCAGAGATCCTTTCTCCCGGCTCCCTGGGGCTGCTGGCCCATTATCCTCCAATCCTCCAGCCCCTTCCAGACCCTACCAAGCCTTCCTCTTTCTCTCTGAGGCTCTCCATCTCTCTTCTAGCAGCCCGCGCTATGGCCCACCCTGGCCGCTCTGGCCCTGCTGAGCAGCGTCGCCGAGGGTGAGGCCTCCCTGAGATGTGTATAAGAGACAGCTGTAGTCGCGGGCCGGGGGGGCGCGGAGTTGCCGCCTGCGCTCGCAGCTCGTGCCGGTGCGCGCGCTCGGCCTGGGCCACCGCTCCGACGAGCTGGTGCGCTTCCGCTTCTGCAGCGGCTCCTGCCGCCGCGCGCGCTCGCCGCACGACCTCAGCCTGGCCAACCTGCTGCACGCCGGGGCCCTGCGGCCGCCCCCGGGCTCGCGGCCCGTCAGCCAGCCCTGCTGCCGACCCACGAGCTACGAGGCCGTCTCGTTCATGGACGTCAACAGCACCTGGAGGACCGTGGACCGCCTCTGTTGCCGCCTGCGCTCGCAGCTCGTGCCGGTGCGCGCGCTCGGCCTGGGCCACCGCTCCGACGAGCTGGTGCGCTTCCGCTTCTGCAGCGGCTCCTGCCGCCGCGCGCGCTCGCCGCACGACCTCAGCCTGGCCAACCTGCTGCACGCCGGGGCCCTGCGGCCGCCCCCGGGCTCGCGGCCCGTCAGCCAGCCCTGCTGCCGACCCACGAGCTACGAGGCCGTCTCGTTCATGGACGTCAACAGCACCTGGAGGACCGTGGACCGCCTCTCGGCCACTGCCTGCGGCTGTCTAGGCTGAGGGCTCGCTCTGAGGGCGTGCGGACGCACCCTGACCCGTGGATCTAACTGCCAGGGATCACTGGGGGCTCGGCCGGAAATGGAGGCTTTGGCCGCTTGAGTGATGGACATCAGCCCTGCCGAGACGGAGGCACGACTGACCGGCGGCCCCAGGGCTCCCTCCCTGACGGCCTCAACCCTGCAGACACCAGAGACCTCAGCTGTGGACAGCCGAGGACCCACTGCTCACAGACTCTGTCACTGCCGGGCCAGGAACCCAGGACTCCTCTAGAGAACCCAGCAGTGTGAGGTCTCAACCTAAGCCCGGGCCTGGGGGCACAGATTTGGAAACATGTTGTAATTCGTTGCCGAAGTGCCTGTGCTGGAAAGGGCCCTGGACTCTCTGGCGGGAGCTGGACCCCTATTTATTACTTCTAAGTTATTTATTTACTTCTGTGGTTTGTCAGATCCTTTCCTGGGCTATGGTGGCTGGATGGGGCATGGGTAGAAGCAGTTGGATGGAGATCCTACCCTGACCATCCTGCTCACAACTATGCTTGCGCACTCAGCAGTCATAGGCCTGGCCTGGGACAGCTTGCCCTCACCCAGCAGCTCTGGGACCTGAGGGGCATGGAACACAGGCAGAGGAGGTGGCAACGATGTGTTTGCTAGTCCCAGCAGGCCAATTCACAACCCCCTGCACGGTCCCCAGCAGTTGGAACCTGGGGTTACTGGTGGAGAAAGCCACTGCCTTGAGACCTCAGGCATGCTGGGGGCTTGTTCGATGGTAAAGACTGCACCACCCCACTGTCACTGATCCGAGTCCTATCCTTCAGAACACCCTCAGGTGCATATACTGCCTGTGCTTGCAGATAGCCAAGCATGGGGAGCTCACTACCCACATTCTGTGAAGCAGCCCACGTCAAGAGAGCAGCTGAAAAGGCTGAGGGTGGGGAAGAGGGTGCAGTGGGAGGCTGGTTTGGGGGGATGAAGCACAGATCATCATGGAGATAAGAAAGCAAGAAAAGACTCAGAGTATCAAGAGGGACCTGCATCTTGGGTAACGAACAAGGATATTCATTCATTCATTCAAAAAATATTTATGAAGTACCTATTTTATGTCAGATGCTGTGAGACAGCAGGGCTACAGAGGTGACCCCATGATCTCTGCTACTAAGCTTAAACCAGGAGAGACAGACAATAAATAAATAATTTACATAAATAATTATTCAAATTCAATTTGGCCAACAGTATGAAAAAGGACCAGAAGCTGAAGGAAAGAAGGAGAGGTTAAATGCTGACCCTATCCCTCCACACTGTCCCCAAGTCATAACACAAAAGTCAGCACAATGCCTCTGAGCTTCTGTGTATGTCCTGTGAAACCTTGTTTCCTGGGCCCTATAAATTTGTCCTATATGATTTTTTTTCTTTGAAATTAAGATCAGGACACGTATTTGGACACATGATGGCTCTGTGGCACTGTGGGACATGTGAGGGGTGGTCAGGAGGCAGTGGGCGTGCTGGTCTGGAGCTGAGGAGGCAGGTCTGTACAGGAGGGTGATCGGGCAGCTGTTAGCACAGAGGCAGCAGCTGCAGCGAGGGGTGCGCGAGACTCTAAGAGCAAGGCAGGTTGAGGCTGGGATCCCTCAGGCACTTGCCACCATTAACCAAAATTCCTTCCCAACTGCCTGAATGCCTGCCTGCTTTGGCACAGATGCTGCCTTCTCCCAGGCTAGAGTGAGGAGCTAGCAAGGGCGCTTAGAAGGCCGTACGCATGGAGTCAAAGAGGCGAAAAGAGTCGTGTTTGCATTCTTCCGTTCTCACTGCCTCAGTTCTAGGTGCCCCCAAAACTTTGGTGCGCTCATGCTGCCCTCAAACACCCCCATGGCCCCTCTCCCTGCTTCCAAACTGATTGAGGATCTTCTGTCACCAACCCCCACCTCCAACCAAAGAAAACGGCAGCTTGGAGACATCTCAGGAAGACCGGGGGCGAAGAGGAAGAAGTGGAAGTGTTAGTCGCTCAACTGTCTGACTCTTTGCAACCCCGTGGACTGTGGCCCGCCAGGCTCCTCTGTCCATGGAATTCCTCAGGCAAGAACTCTGGAGTGGGTTGCCATTCCCTTCTCTGAGGGTGAAGAAGAAGGTCATGTCAATACAGGGTCACTGGAACCAAGGAGACCCTGATGAAAAGACCTGAAGGCCCGGTGGAGGGTTTGAGGGCCAGGCTCTGGCCCTCGGGGGACATTTGTGTTCTCAGAGCCACTTACAGGAAATGGGTTGAAGCCATGTCTGGCAAGTCCCATAGACAGCCAGGTCAGAACCTGAGCCAAAGGTGCTGGCTCTCAACACTCGAAAAATTGTCAGTCCCTGGGAGAGCAGGTTCCCCCCTCTCCCGCCGCCAGCTCAAGGCTGAATTCTGGTCCCTGGAGAGACTGCCCAACACTGTACAAAACTGTGGATCAAACCGCAACTCCTCCAGAAGGAACACATTCCCACAAGAACTAGTCTCAGCTTGCAGCTCACAATGAACCAGTTGTGCTGTGCTCAGTTGCTTCAGTCATGTCCGACTCTTTGTGACCCCACAGACTGTCGCCTGCCAGGCTCCTTTGTTCATGAGACTATGAATACTGGAGTGGGTTGTCATTTCCTTCTCCAGGGGATCTTCCCCACCCAGGGACTGAACCCCCATCTCTTACATCTCGTGCATTAGCACGCAGGTTCTTTACCACTAGCGCCACCTGGGAAGCCCCTATGAACCAAATCCCTCTTCAAAAATAATAAAATAAATGAAGCATTTTTCCCAAAGGGAACAAGTTGCAGAGCTCCACCTCTCTGCCTACAATTTAGCAGAGGTCACCTGACACGTGGCCTCCACACAGATGCCTCTAGAATCCCCATTTTCGACTGTCATCTCTTTCATATTTGCAAAATGATACTGCCCATTTGAGTGATCTTCCCAGAACTAAGGCATGATCTCCTCCTAAGGGGTATCAAGTCATCACCTCTTGCAAGACAGAAAACTACAGATGGCTTTTTTAAAAATATAATTTTATTTATTTATGACTGTGCTGGGTCTTGGCTGCTGTGCGGGCTTTTCTCTAGTTGTAGAGAGCAGGAACTACTCTCAAGTTGCTGTGTGCAAGCTTCTCATCAAGCTCTTTTTCTGGAGCACGGGCTTTGAGTGCTCAGGCTTCAGTAGGTGAGTCGTGTGGGCTCAACAGTGTGGTGCTCGGGCTTAGTCGCCCTGTGGCATGCGAGATCTTCCCAGATCAGGGATCAAACCCTTGTCTCCTGCATTGGCCGGCGGATTCTTTACCACTGAGTCACCAGGGAAGCCCTACAGATGGCTTTGGCTTGACAGTTTTCCCCACTTCAGGGGGTACCCAAACATCCCTTTAGATTAGTTTCAACCAGGAATCAAGGTTTGGGCAAATCCGTGTGCTCCCCCTGCCCCAGCCAGTGGTGTTCCTCCTCTCTTGTCCAGGGACTGCCACATTTCCCCTGGCTAGAGAGCCCTGTGCCTGAGTGCATGAGGACTGGCTATCTAGTTTGAAAAGGAAGGTAGGGTAGAAATCTGAGAAACCAGAGAAAAGATCTAGGAGAATTTGTGCCATGTGAGATCACGTCTCTTGTTCACAGGGGTGGTGCTTCACCTGTTTTGCAGCTAGAGTGTCTTTACAGAAACTGATGAAAGCCAAGGATCCTCCCCACCCCACCTCCCACTTCAGTGCTGGAAAAACCACTGATGTGGAAATCTGGTGAAGAGTTTGAGGGAGCCCACAGACTTTCTGAAGCTCATTCAGAGATTTCATAGGAGTCCATGGCCCTCGAGGTATCCTGCCCTGTTCCAGATTATTATTAATAGTAGCTAGAGTAATTCCTCTGTCTGTGCTCAGGCCCTCCTTCACAGGGTTCTCTGTATCCATTATTTACAAGCCTCCCTATTCATCAACCTTTTTCTATTGAATGTCTTCTTTTCCTCTGCATTTAAACTTGCTTGAATATATCATGACACACACACACACATACAAAGACACTGTGATTAGAAATATATAAATAGCAATATATAATCTGCTTACACCACTCCTCCTTCACTAAAAGAGCTCTTGCTGTGATCCCTAGTGGCCTCACTGCTAAACCCAAAGGCTGCTTCTCAGCCTTTAGTCCTTTGGATTCTTGCAGGCACCCAACTTTGTCACCTCTTGGAACACCTGTCTACTCTTGACTCTCCATCCCATACTCTCCTGGATTTTTTCCCACCTCTGCTCATTCTTAGACTCTTTTGGGGTTCCTTTTCCTCTCTCAGCCCCTTAAGAACATCAAGGCTCTGATACAGGCCTTCTCTCCCCATTCTACTCTCCCTGAGCAATATGACCAACTTCCATGATTTCAGTTACCACCTCCATGCTGATCATGCTCTCATTGTATCTCCAGCTTAATCTTTCTCCTAAGCTTAGCCTGTATTTCCAATTCTTTCATCTGCATAGCCTCAGAAACCTCGAACTGAACTGATCTTATCTATCTTGGATGTCTTCTGTTCTCCTTCAGATGCTCTCTCCACCATTCTTGTGCTCTATGCCCCACGTCAGTGAGTTTCCTTGTTCTCCAGCCTCCGAGCCTCCTCCACCAGCCTCCAAGCCTCCTCACCAGGTTCCTCCCAGGTGAATGGCACCAATCTCCATCCAGGGATACAAGCCAGAAACTTGGGCAACAGCCTAGACACCCTGAGCTTTGCCACTTTCCTTTTCCATAAGTTCTCAGATCCTTAGATCTTGCAAGTCCATCTTCCTTTCCCTCTTTCCAGTGCTATTCTGTGGAGACTTCCTACTTTGTGGAATGGTTTATTGTTCATCCTTCTAAATGGTCTCTGTCTTCAGTCTTAACTCCCTCCAGTCATTCTCAGCTCTCCGACCTTTTAACATTAATTAAGCACTAACAGTAGTGCCTTGGGCCAGTTACGGGGACTCCAAGATCAGCTAGAAACATATTCTGCCATCAGGGAGACCACAGTTGGAGGTGGAGTTGAGGGAAGGGCTAACCATTTTGGCAAATAAAAATAGGACATCCAGTTAAACTGGAATTTCAGATAAGCGATACTTTTTTTTTTTAAGTAAGTATGTCTCATGCAATAATTAGGATATACTTAAACAAAAAAATGTTGTTTAGGTACTTCCCTGGTGGTCCAGTGGCTAAGAATCCACACTCCCATTGCAGAGGGCCAAGGTTCAGTCCCTAGTCAGGGCACTAGATCTCACATGCTGTAACAGAGTTTGAATGCCGCAACTAAAGCTCCCTCATGCTGCAAGGAAGACTGAAGATCCTGTGTGCTGCAACTAAGACCCGGCACAGCCAAATACACACATAAATATATTTTTAAATGTTGTTTATCTACTATTGAAGTGGGTGCCTCCCCCTAGATGGGGGTAAACAAATGAACAGGAAACGCAATCAACCATCCTAAGTCCCCCAACAGAAGTATGATTAGGGTACGGTGATGTATGTCAGGGTTGGGGAGGATTCTATACTCACAAAGGAAGAGGAATCATTTCTACCTAGATGGACAGGGAAGAGCCAGGAAAGTCTTTGTGAAGGAGGTGGCTCTTGAACTGGGCCTTGAAAAATGAACTATTTGCCTTCATTGCCTCTCAGCTCTAAATCCCCTCTTTTCACCAGCCATGCCCTCTCCAGCAAGGTCTGGGGCTCAGCCTTGGGCAGGAGTTGGAGGGGGTGGGATGGGTGAGGGCCTCTTCCTTGGGCTATATTTTTCAGAGTTATCTTCTCTTCTTACTGGCCAGTCCCTCATTCCTTCAAAATGAGGGCTATAAAATATAAAATTCTTATATTAAACTGTTTCTGTATGCTTACTGCATGGTTTCTCCTGACTGGCCCCAGCGTGACACATAGCCTTCTCAGCAGAGGCAACTGCATGAACAAAGGCAGAAAGCATGAACAGCCTGAAGAGCCAGGGGTTTCATGTAGAATTGAGGGAGGGTCCTCATCAAGACATAAGTCTAAAGAGATCATAACAGTCCTTAAGTGCTATACCAAGGAGCCTGGACTTTGTGCTGAGTGGAGCCACTGAAGGTTTTAGGTGGGATTGTCTAGAGACATGTTTCAGACAGATGACTGGCCACTGTGTCTAGTTTGGACTGGAAGGGGCAAGGCAGGGGACACCAGTTAGAGATGCTGCAGTTAGGGCTGCTCAGACAACAAATGCTGGCACCTTGACCTAGGGCAGAACAGTGTGGAAGGATAGCGAGACAGGAGGTACAATCCATGGCACTTGGTGATGAGCTGATTGTGAGGACCTGATGGAAGGGAGAGTTTTCAGGAGTCTTTTTTTTTTTAAGTAAGTATGTCTCATGCAATAATTAGGATATACTTAAACAAAAAAATGTTGTTTAGGTACTTCCCTGGTGGTCCAGTGGCTAAGAATCCACACTCCCATTGCAGAGGGCCAAGGTTCAGTCCCTAGTCAGGGCACTAGATCTCACATGCTGTAACAGAGTTTGAATGCCGCAACTAAAGCTCCCTCATGCTGCAAGGAAGACTGAAGATCCTGTGTGCTGCAACTAAGACCCGGCACAGCCAAATACACACATAAATATATTTTTAAATGTTGTTTATCTACTATTGAAGTGGGTGCCTCCCCCTAGATGGGGGTAAACAAATGAACAGGAAACGCAATCAACCATCCTAAGTCCCCCAACAGAAGTATGATTAGGGTACGGTGATGTATGTCAGGGTTGGGGAGGATTCTATACTCACAAAGGAAGAGGAATCATTTCTACCTAGATGGACAGGGAAGAGCCAGGAAAGTCTTTGTGAAGGAGGTGGCTCTTGAACTGGGCCTTGAAAAATGAACTATTTGCCTTCATTGCCTCTCAGCTCTAAATCCCCTCTTTTCACCAGCCATGCCCTCTCCAGCAAGGTCTGGGGCTCAGCCTTGGGCAGGAGTTGGAGGGGGTGGGATGGGTGAGGGCCTCTTCCTTGGGCTATATTTTTCAGAGTTATCTTCTCTTCTTACTGGCCAGTCCCTCATTCCTTCAAAATGAGGGCTATAAAATATAAAATTCTTATATTAAACTGTTTCTGTATGCTTACTGCATGGTTTCTCCTGACTGGCCCCAGCGTGACACATAGCCTTCTCAGCAGAGGCAACTGCATGAACAAAGGCAGAAAGCATGAACAGCCTGAAGAGCCAGGGGTTTCATGTAGAATTGAGGGAGGGTCCTCATCAAGACATAAGTCTAAAGAGATCATAACAGTCCTTAAGTGCTATACCAAGGAGCCTGGACTTTGTGCTGAGTGGAGCCACTGAAGGTTTTAGGTGGGATTGTCTAGAGACATGTTTCAGACGATGACTGGCCACTGTGTCTAGTTTGGACTGGAAGGGGCAAGGCAGGGGACACCAGTTAGAGATGCTGCAGTTAGGGCTGCTCAGACAACAAATGCTGGCACCTTGACCTAGGGCAGAACAGTGTGGAAGGATAGCGAGACAGGAGGTACAATCCATGGCACTTGGTGATGAGCTGATTGTGAGGACCTGATGGAAGGGAGAGTTTTCAGGAGTCTGGCTTGGGCGACCAGTAAGAAATTTAGGGGATGTAGTATTTTTAGCCCATGATGGGAGTAAGGTGTGGGGGAAGCCATGTTTGATTTTGTACCTGTTCAACTTGATGTGCCCGTGACAGTTTCAGAAGGCAAGGAGGCTGGCAGCGGCTGGGTCTGGCGGTCAGGACAGTCTGGGCCAGAGAGATCTAAGAGCCATAAATCAAAGACAAGGAGGTGGTGAGCAGCAGAGGCTAAGGCTTGGAGACCCAGCAGTTTAGAAACAGGGAGAGGAGAAGGGACAAGGCTGTGAAGGAGACCAAAAGGGTGTGACCAGAGCGGTGGGAAAAAAACAAAGAACAAAGGGAAGGAGCAGTCGAAGGGGCCAGATGCAGTGAAACCATCAAGTCATATAAGGCCTGAAACTGTCCATTGGGTTCTCTGGCCTAGGGACTCAGGCTAAGCTTCTTGCTGAAAACAACTAAAAATACTTGGACAAAACATACTTTTAAAAATGAATGCATCTGTGAGCTGGTATACACAGAAG
Organism: Madoqua kirkii; assembly: GCA_006408675.1. NCBI lineage: Eukaryota > Metazoa > Chordata > Mammalia > Artiodactyla > Bovidae > Madoqua > Madoqua kirkii. Next base: position 51,716 of record SJYC01008194.1, read on the forward strand.
AAATATTCAGGCCAAAATAAACACAGGAAACCACAAAGGTAAACAAAGTTCAGCAGCTGGTATTCACCTTGAGGGCATTTTCTTTACCTGGGGAACCTGGGCATTGGTTTGCAAGGGCTCCCTTGCAAAGAGCTTATGGGGGCAGAGGGAGTCTACCTGGAACATTCTCAATAAGGCCAGAACCCCAAAGGACTATGCCCACACCTAGAGGTGAATTAGAAATAAACCTTCCCCTCCTTTCCCTAACCTCTTTCCCTCAAACCAGGGGACTACAAAGAAAATAACTTCCTTAGTGCAATTAACCTTAGTGCTAAGTGGAAGGGGAGAAACCTCCCCTGAGAATACTTAACTACAGGCGGGGCCCTCATTTGGTTTTGGAGACTGAAATTCACAGTGTTTTAGAAGGCTGAAAAACTTCAAACTGGTTAATCTGTCATGGACATGGATTGCTAGTGGTTCCAGGTGACCGACAGAAGCTCTTTCTCCTCCTCTCCTGGGCTCTGGAAAGCTCTCCAGAATTTGGGAACCCCTCCCGTGGTTGTCGGGGCTTCCCAGTGACTCAGTGGTATGGTTCAGGTGGCAAAGAATCCACCTGCAAAGCAGGAGACCCAGGTTCAATCCCTGAGTCGGGACGATCCCCTGGAGAAGGAGATGGTTGCCCACTCTAGTATTCTTGCCTGAGAAATCCCATGGACAGGGGAGCAGGTGGGCTACAGCCCATGGGGTTACAAAACAGTCTGGCATAACTCAGTGACTAAACAACAAAAACAACCCAGGGTTGTCACAGGTTCTGGCCCCTATATGTTCTATTCTTTTAAAAAAAAAACAACAACTTTAATTATTTAAAATTTTTATTTATTTTCGGCTGTGCTGGGTCTCTGTTGCCTTTGGGAAGACTTTCCTCTAGATGCAGCAAGCAGGGGCCACTCTCTGCTGCAGTGCTAGGGCTTTTCACTGCAATGGTTTCTCTTGTTGCAGAGCCCGGGCTCTAGGTGCAGAGCTTTCAGTGCTGCAGCGCGTGGACTTTAGAGCTCGGGCTCAGCACTTGTGGTACACACGCTTAGCAGTTGCTCCATGCCATGTGGGATCTTTCAGATCAGGGATCAAACCTATGTCCCCTGCATTGGAGGTGGATTCTTAGCCACTGGACTACCAGGGAAGCCCCCTCATTTTTTTTAAGAAAGAGATGGATAGATTTTGAACCCAGAATTTGTGGTCTTAACCCTCCTTCCATTCCTCCACCTTCCACAAGGATATTTTAGTATCAAGGCCAAGACCTTTCACACCCCTATGCACAGACCTGGAATCAGTACTTTATTGTGGCTTCCTGTTTCCTCCTTCCAAATCCCCCTTTCCTCCTTCAATGCGTTATACTGTTGCAGGAAGGGAGACCCCCCTCCCAGGGCCCAAAAGAGGGATCTTGTCTAACCCTAGTAGATGAATGGTCCTTGGAGACATATGTGCTGACAAAGCAAGAGACTTTATCGGGAAGGGGCACCTGGGAGGAGAACTGCTCTGCCTCAGGAATGGCAGTCTCCATTTTACGGTGATGGGATTAACTTTCTGGATTATCTCTGGACAATCACTCTGACTCAGAGTCCTTCCTGGTGGCACACACACTCAGCCAAGAAGGATGGCAGCGAGAAGGATTCAGGGAGGTGGTAGGACCTGTGGGGTCTCCTTTTGACCTTTTCCGAATTTTTCTGGTTGGTGGTGGCAGCTTGTTAGTTTCTCATTCCTTACCACACGTTGTGTGGTAAAGTAAGTCATGCAAATAGTTATTACTATGGTGCCTGGCCAGGGTGGGCAGTTTCAGTCAATGTTTCCCCTAACAATACTATAGACATATTTTTCTAAAATGTAAATTCAGTCATCAATGCCCACTTGCAACCTCATCGTGGTTTCACATCGCACTTAGGATAATGTCTCAATTTGTCTTTCCAAGCTCATCGCCTTCCTCATCCCCTCCCCCTTCCTCCCCCTCACAGACAACCCCCTTAAAGTGAACACAGTTAACTAACTGGACTTCAAACATTTTCTTGATAAAGATTTGTTGAATGACTAGATTCCCACTGGACTTTGCTTACCGGCTAATCAAGCCCCCTCCTCCCCAGCCTCTTGCTGTTGCTATTCAAGCTAAGATCAAGTTTCTCCTCCTCAAGGAAGCCTTCATCCACCTCAGGCCTCAGTGGTTTCCTCCACTGAACACAAGAACAGAGATCCTTTCCTTTTTTATTTTTTTTTTCCACTTGGGGTAGAGACTGAGGGCGACTTGGCCCAACCAGATCTGTGGCTGATCTCTGCTGCCCTCGCTGTGTATCCAGCGAAAAGATAGCTCAACTTTCCTCAACTTCGGCTTCCTCATCTGAAAATAGTGAATGAAAATACCCACCACAGAGTTGCTGCGAGAACTGGACTTAAGGTATGCAATGTGCTGTTCCTTGCACTTAAATATAAGCTATTTTAATTACTCATAAAGACAAGTTGCTTCCGAGAACCTAATGAAATTCTCCAAGCACTGTCCATGGTAAGTAGTTTCCCGGTTGCTCGCTGGGTGGCCCTTGGAGCCATCCTTTTTTATTCCTGAGGCGCGCCAAGCCCCTTTCCTCCTCAGTGTTCTTCTCAAGACAGTACCCTTCCTGGGACCGAGGTCTTGCCGCCACCGGAGCACCAGATTAACCTGTGTCCCCCCACCCCCTCAGTCCCCTCCCAAACACACACCTCAACCTCCAGCCTGGCTTCCCAGCTCTATCTCAGCGGTCCCTAGACTCACGTCCTCTTAGGAAGCTGCCCCGCAGCGCCTCTCGCCGGTCGAACTTGGCCGAAATAGGCCTAACGCTTCCTGGGCTCCGCTGATCCCCAGCCCACGTGCTCCCGGCCTCCGCCGCAAGGCACCGCCTTCCCGCTGGGCGCCATGCGGACTACATTTCCCAGGGTGCGCAGCGGCGGGGCCTTAGCTCCGGGAGGGGGGGTGGGGGACCCTCAAGCGGCGCGCCGTTCCGCGGCCTGCTCAGGGGCGCGCGGGCAGGCGCGAGGATACGAGAGGGGACCCGGAATGAGTTTCCGCGCAGTTCCGCCGGGCCGTGCCGGGCTGTGCCGGCCGGGTGGGGCCAGGGCAGGCGCGGGTCCGAGGGGGACGGCTTCGGAGTCGGCCGTGCCGCGGACAGGCGCTCGGGGCAGCCCGTGCCTCGCTGAGGTCCCCGCCCCGTCCCGGCCGGGCCGGCTCGCCTGTCAGTCACTGGGGCGGAGGCAGCGGCGGTAGCAGGGCCGGAGACGCAGGGTGAGAAGACCGCGGGCCTGGCCAAGACGAGGGGACCTGCCACAGCCCCTTAACTCCAAGGACTCTTCGCCCGAGATTTGCGAAGCTGTACCCCTGCGCTTCGTTGGACGCCTCCGTAACCCGCGAAGGGCTCTCTCCCCCGTAACCTCCCACCCCTGTGACCTCCTCCTAAAACCCGAGATCTCCTAGGGTGTTGTGGTACAGGCCATCGACCCTGTGACCCCTTGGTTTTCCCCAGGCCTCGCTTCCCTATGACTCCCTCTTCATAGATTCTGGGGACAGAACCCTGATCTACCATCAGGACCCCCGCCTGCAAACTCCTCACTGACGGCTTTCTCCTAGGAGTTCCCCTCAGTGGGTCTCCTCCTAAGAGCACCCCTTTTGGCCTCTGGCTAGCCCCCCACCGTCAACCGAGGTGGGGCGGCCTCGGCAGCCATGCTCGCCCTGGGACCCCTGTCACCCCACCACTTCCTGGGCACCCAAGCCGAGTCTAGCAGGGGGCCAGCAGCCAAGAGGCTGGGGCAGGAGACAGGCCACGGTCCACCTCCCTGCTGGGGAGGGAGCAAAGATGGAGCGGCGGGAGGAGCAGCCGGGGGCTGCAGGGGCTGGAGCAGCACCAGCCTTGGACTTCACGGTGGAGAACGTGGAGAAGGTATGAGGGCCCTGGGGAGGGGCACTCCAGTGACAGAGCAGAAGTTCTGGGGACTGACACTAACGCCAGGGCCCGGGCCTGGGCTGGGTGCCCGTTGGGATGGTGCCTCCAGAGCACCTGGCATTTGCTGTCTCTCTGGGCCAGCCGACAGCAATGCAATGGTGTCTTAGGCTATTTTTGGCCTTCCATAGACAGGGGTCCTCTGTGGACACGCTAGGGTCTTGGGATGGTGCCTCCAGGGTGCTAATGGCTTAGACCCTCCAGCCAGACTGGCTACTCTCCAGTTCCATGGGAAATGCATGAGCAGTGCAGTAAGAAACCAGGAATGAGGGAGACTTGCAGCTCAGTCCCCAGAAACCAGAGTGATGCTGAGCCATCCTGGCCCTGTTTTGCTGAGCAGGGGCTCAGAAAATAATCTGAAACTAAAACAATCTGGGTTGTGTTTTCACTTTTCCTTGGAGAAGGGTCCTTCGGTTATTGGATGGAAGCCAGACCACTCCCGGGCAGGCAGAAGTAGGGCTGGCCCCTTGGTTTTGTGCTGGATCCAAGGTGCCTGGTCCTGCTGGCAGCTTCAGGGTCCTTCCCTACTCACCTGCCCACATGGCTTCCTGCCATGGCACTCTCAGGCTCCCCCAGTGCTCAGTCTGTCTTTTTCAAACTCCTTCTCTATGTCTTTGCTGGGTTCTGCCCCCAGAGGCTGGGAATGTAGAAATGCTTTCCACCCTGGGGTGGATGGGGGAGACGGGGCTATCGTGGTAGAAAACAGAGAATGGTTGCAGATACTCATTTGTTATTCTTGAGCCCCGTTTACCATACCCAGTGGTAAGGATGCATCTTTCTGCTTCTGTTCTCTGCCTACCTCAGCATCCCAAGGGTCAGTGGCCATAACTGGCTGTCAGGGGTACAGACAGGGCTCAACCTACTTGGATGGAGCCTGCTTAGGGGGTGAGAGTCCTGGCCTCACTCATCCACCCCTTGGGGCTGGGCAGTGTTGGCATGGTGGCGCACTATTGCATGTGCCTCCAGGAAAATAAACCACTGTTTTCCTGCTGTGTGAAGTCCTAATGGAATTGGGACCCTGGGGATTTAGCTAGTTGAGAGCTCCAGGCTAGGCATTTGCCAGGGCTGCAGGCCAAGACTTCTCTGGACCAGCTTTTGGACCCTCTTGTATGCTCTCTGAGGAGTGTTCTCACCCTCCCTTCCAGTTTGTCTCTGCCCTAGGGCTGCCTGGCAAAGTCTTAGTCCTGCTCAGATTTCACAATGGCTTTGGTGCCAGCATCTGGAGTGACCTAGGGATGATCCTGGGGGAGCTAAATGGAGCTGTTGGAGTAGATGAGAGCAGCTGTGCCTGGGAGGGTTGGAGGCGGGGGGGGGTGGCTCGGGCTGTTCCATGCTCTTCTCAGGCTTAGCTTCTTCCTTATGGAGCCACTCCTTCCACCTGGGCCTTGCCCTTTACCTCAGGTGCTTTTCCTTTGGGGAACTTGGCCTCCTCTTTTGCTGCTTCCCTGCAGAAGTTCACGCTCCCAACCCCTAAGGTTTTGCTATAAAGAGAAGAGGCTATGGTGGAATGTGGGCAAGTTCAGGCTCTCAAGATCCCGGCCGGACCCCAGGTCCATGAAGCACTGCTGAGCCTGAGCTCTCCCTTCCCGCTCAGCCCCCTGGTCAGAAAGAGAGGACAGTTTTGCAGGACCGAGTCATGGCCTGTGTTGTGGGCTCTGGCAGGACCAGAGTGGCCAGCACCTGCTCAGTCTTGTGCTGTCCTGCAGGCGCTGCACCAGCTCTACTATGACCCCAACATTGAGAACAAGAACCTGGCTCAAAAGTGGCTGATGCAGGCCCAGGCGTCCCCTCAGGCCTGGCACTTCAGCTGGCAGCTCCTGCAGCCGGACAAGGTGCCTGAGATCCAGTACTTTGGGGCCAGCGCCCTACACATCAAGATCTCTCGCTACTGGAGTGACATCCCTACTGACCAGTATGAGAGCCTAAAGGCACAGCTCTTCACCCAGATCACCCGCTTTGCCAGTGGCTCAAGATTGTGCTGACTCGGCTGTGCGTGGCGCTGGCCTCGCTGGCTCTCAGCATGATGCCCGACGCTTGGCCATGTGCTGTGGCAGATATGGTACGGCTGTTCCAGGCCGAGGACTCACCGGTGGATAGCCAGGGCCGCTGCCTGGCCCTGCTGGAGCTACTGACAGTGCTGCCCGAGGAGTTCCAGACCAGCCGCCTGCCCCAGTATCGCAAAAGCCTGGTGCGGACCAGCCTGGCAGTGGAGTGTGGGGCTGTCTTCCCGCTGCTGGAGCAGCTGCTGCAGCAGCCCAGCTCACCCAGCTGTGTGCGTCAGAAGGTGCTCAAGTGCTTTTCCAGCTGGGTGCAGCTGGAGGTACCACTGCAAGACTGCGAGGCGCTCATTCAGGCTGCCTTCGCGGCTCTGCAGGACTCAGAGCTCTTTGACAGCAGTGTGGAGGCCATTGTCAATGCCATCTCACAGCCTGATGCCCAGAGGTGAGCCAGTCCCAACCTTCCCGGAGATGGACAGCCTGCTTGGCCAGCCACACATCCATCCATCCATCTGTCCAGTAAACACTAATTGAGTACCTACTACATGCCTGGCCCTATGCTGAATATACAGCAAGGAACCAAACAAGACACAGTCCTTGTCCTTGTGGTTCAGAGAGGGAGAAAAGACGTTAGGCAACAAATCATCCGACGAATTATTCAGTGAAAATATTTGACTCTCCCTTCTCGTTCCCTCAGTCAGTCACCAAGTCCTGGCTGCTCTGCTCCATATCTTTTCCGTTTCCACTGCCCCCACCCTAGTGTAAGGTGTCCTCATCTCTCTCCCCAGATTACCGAGGGGATTCCTCACCAGCCCCCTGGTTTTCACACTTGTCCCTTTCATTGCCAACCCAGCACCCAGAGAAATCTTGTTAAAAATGAGAGTCTCATCTTTCTGCTCAGAAATCCCCAGTGGCCCCACACTGCTCTTAGGATAAAGTTCAGAATTCTCAATGTGATTCACGAGGGCGAAGCACAGCGTGGCACCCCCAGCCTCATCTTGAGCCGTGCTACTTCCTTTCTTCACTCTCACACAAGCTTTTCAGTTTCGTGAGTGTCCCAGGCTCCTTCCAGCCTCCAAGCCATCACATGTACTTATATCATCGTTGCCTGATCTGAAACTTCACTTCCTTGGGAAAGTCCTCATGATTTTTAAGACCATTTGGTCTTCTCTGTTTTTTCTCAGCACTCCCAGTGTTTTTCCTTCTTAGCCTGTAATGCAGTTTCATTATAAATTAATGTATGTCTCCCCATTAGTCTCTCAGCAATGTGAGGACAGGCTCTCTGTCATTTTATTTGTCACATTGTGCCTGGCAGCACTTGGTAGCATTCATTATTTTTTAAACAGAGGAAAAGTAGGAGTTGCCTACTTGGTGAGGGTCAGAGGTGGGAGAGGGTGGAAGGGGAGGGAGTGTTCCAGGCTTCGGGAGATAGAGCAGAGGCAAAAGCATGTAGTGGGCAGCACCACCATACACTCAAGGACCCAAAGCAAGGTGAGTGTAATGAGATGTTTCCTCAGGAAATGTTGCTTGAGCGTCTGTTTATGTGTGGGGGTCTAGGCTGACCACAGGGAGCCTAAAGATGGAGAGGTTGGTTTCTGCAAGTCAAGAGCTCAGAATCAGGAGACACGTGGATGGGCAAGTACAGCCTACGTGATGAGTGCTCTAAGGGAGGGAGCAGGTTGCTGTCAGAACCGAGAGGCATTTAACCCAGTGTGAGGGTATGAAGGGCTTCCCAGAGGCGGTACTGACTGACCTGTGCTTTGAAAGCTGTGTAAGAGTTAGCCAGATGGAGGTGATGGATATGGGGAGGACATTTCAGACCGAAGGAGAGCCCAAGCAAGGAAAGGGTGTGAGAGAGCCTGGTGTGGGTATGATTAAAGAGCAAAGTGTAAGGGCCGGTGGTAGGAGATCTAGACCCAGATCATCAAGGCCTTGTTGACCAGGCTTAAAATCTTGTTCTTTGTGCTAAAGAGGATATAATAAGATAAAATGGTGTAATGAGATTTTTGGTATAAGTTGGATTGGCTGTGGCAAGCCTGGAAGCCTGATGCTTCACATTTCAGAGAAAAGGCTTTGAGAATGCTCAACAGAGCCAGAGGGGGAAATACCATTGAAGGGATGGCCTGGGGAAGTGGTTGATGGCTCTAGCTTTTGCATTAGTCATGTTTGAGTTTGAATCCCAAATAATTCAGTTCCTAGATCTGAGACCTTGGATAAACCATTTTGAAGCCTCAGTTTCTGTTATCAGTAACATGGATCATTATACAGAGTTTAAATAGAATAGTGTTCCCAGGGCCTGACCCTGGTATTCTGGGAATATTTTGGTATGAAGATTCAATGAAAGAATGTTTCTGAGAGCTTTAGCATGGTCCCTTGATGTTGCAGTAATGGCGGTTACTAGTATTTGGTATCATGATTGCTTTGGCAGTTAGTATGAGCCCTTTCCCATGGCTTCTCAGCCTTTCCAGCTTAAGGTGGTACCAAGTCCTAGGTCAAGGCCTTTCTTGGCTGGCTAGGCTCAGACAGTTGGTGGCTAAGGGGAATTGGCAGGGCCAACGCGTGAGTGATGTGAGGTGTCCTTGGATACACCCAGGTTTACCCGCCTAGCCAGTCTCGAGGGCTTTGGCAGGTAATTGATGCCTCTGCTCCTCTGAACGAATGAGCAAGCAAGGAGCCAGTGAGGGAACCTATAGCCTCCTGAGCGCCCATTGGCTGCAGCCCCCTCGGTTGCTTAGCAACTCTCCCCATTTTCTCAGCTCTGCTCCCAGAGCTCTAATTGCAGGTCTGGGCTGGGCTCAGCGTGAGTGGCAGCCAAGGAGTCCCAGCAGCTCTGCCCCGGCAGCTCAAGCTGACCAACAGGAGCCAGGCCTTTGGAACCTAGGCTCAGCTGTGGTGTTTTAAAGACATCCTCTCTATCTCCCTCCCCCAGACCTAGAAACCTTGAGGCCTCAGGTGCATTCTGTTTGCTCACAGGTCTCAGGCACAGGTGTCTGGGTGGTAGGAAATCAGTGCAAGAGTTGCCCCTATGGGTGGACTGCATCCAGCCTGGAGTCAGTGTTTGGGCTTTGCTCTGTCTAGTCCATTTCCTAACTTTGGCTTGAGAAGGTCACCTTCAGTGGCTTTGAATTTGGGGTCATTAGCCATTCCCCAGGTGTCCTGACGTTGGCTCTCTCCTTGGCTGAGCTTGTACTCAAGTCACCATTTTCCCACCCTATCCACAGCTGCACTGTTTGCCTGGCTCTCTCTCCTTTGAAAAAGATTTTATCTTGAGATTTGTTTTTAATCCTGGGAAAGCTTTTTGCTGGGGGGGTGAAGAAGGGAAAAAAGATGAATTAGACAGGCTCATGGGAGCTCCCATCAGTTAGAATTTGAGATATGTGTTGAGATCTGCATAGATCCTTTGAGGAAATTCAGCTTGGGCCCTGAAACAGAAGCAGATCTATAGCAGTGCACGGGGCTGTCTTAACCTGGAAGCTGTCACTATTTGCTCTGTGACCTTGAGTAATGCTCTCATCTCTACTGGGCTATATTGTCCTTGATTTACCCTGTTAGGAGGCAGAGATGAGACAAATAAGAACTTTGATTACCTACTGTGTACATGAATTCTGAAGATGTGAGGGAGCCCTGGAATTCAGTGAGGATGCTGTGGGGGTAGGGCACTACCTCTTGCTGCCATCTCAGCTACTGGGCAGCTCGCGGGCCACGGCCTTGGCCCTGCCCCTACTCATTGTGCCAGAGTCTGGCCTGAAGGTGCCCATTGTCTTGTGGTGCAGCCCGTGTCAGGGCCATGAGACAAGCCATCCCCACTGTCTCCAGGCCACACCCTCTGGAGCTTTTTCTCAGCTCTGCTCCCAGAGCTCTAATTGCAGGTCTGGGCTGGGCTCAGCGTGAGTGGCAGCCAAGGAGTCCCAGCAGCTCTGCCCCGGCAGCTCAAGCTGACCAACAGGAGCCAGGCCTTTGGAACCTAGGCTCAGCTGTGGTGTTTTAAAGACATCCTCTCTATCTCCCTCCCCCAGACCTAGAAACCTTGAGGCCTCAGGTGCATTCTGTTTGCTCACAGGTCTCAGGCACAGGTGTCTGGGTGGTAGGAAATCAGTGCAAGAGTTGCCCCTATGGGTGGACTGCATCCAGCCTGGAGTCAGTGTTTGGGCTTTGCTCTGTCTAGTCCATTTCCTAACTTTGGCTTGAGAAGGTCACCTTCAGTGGCTTTGAATTTGGGGTCATCTAGCCATTCCCCAGGTGTCCTGACGTTGGCTCTCTCCTTGGCTGAGCTTGTACTCAAGTCACCATTTTCCCACCCTATCCACAGCTGCACTGTTTGCCTGGCTCTCTCTCCTTTGAAAAAGATTTTATCTTGAGATTTGTTTTTAATCCTGGGAAAGCTTTTTGCTGGGGGGGTGAAGAAGGGAAAAAAGATGAATTAGACAGGCTCATGGGAGCTCCCATCAGTTAGAATTTGAGATATGTGTTGAGATCTGCATAGATCCTTTGAGGAAATTCAGCTTGGGCCCTGAAACAGAAGCAGATCTATAGCAGTGCACGGGGCTGTCTTAACCTGGAAGCTGTCACTATTTGCTCTGTGACCTTGAGTAATGCTCTCATCTCTACTGGGCTATATTGTCCTTGATTTACCCTGTTAGGAGGCAGAGATGAGACAAATAAGAACTTTGATTACCTACTGTGTACATGAATTCTGAAGATGTGAGGGAGCCCTGGAATTCAATGAGGATGCTGTGGGGGTAGGGCACTACCTCTTGCTGCCATCTCAGCTACTGGGCAGCTCGCGGGCCACGGCCTTGGCCCTGCCCCTACTCATTGTGCCAGAGTCTGGCCTGAAGGTGCCCATTGTCTTGTGGTGCAGCCCGTGTCAGGGCCATGAGACAAGCCATCCCCACTGTCTCCAGGCCACACCCTCTGGAGCTGTCTCTGGGCTGCGGATAATCTGGTATGAACATCTTGTCCCACCAGAGCCGAGATGTGGAAGCCAGCATACTGGACTGGTTGCCTCTTGCCCTTCTCATCCTTTCCCTAAGGTTACCTTGCCAGGGCTACCTCCTAGCAAGCTGCTTGGAGCAAGTCCAGATAGAACTCTGGATCTTTAGTACCGCCTCCCCTCCGTAGATTGCTATGGTGACTCTATGATTGGCAGTAGAAGGATCCCCCTGGGAGCGTCACTTCTTCTGCTTAGTCTCGTCTCCATAGAGCAGGCAGCTGGGGATGGAGCTAGCCTTCTCTCAGTCTCCTTGGTATACTCTGCTTCCTCTGCTCCTTCCGTAGGGATCACTTGCTTGAGTGCTCTAGCTCAGACCCTCTTTTGTCATTCAGCACTTATGCATGCACGCATGCTAAGTCGCTTCAGTCATGCCTGACTCTTTGCAACCCTATGGACCATAGTCCACCAGGCTCCTGTGTCCATGGGATTCCCAAGGCAAGAATACTGGAGTGGGTCGCCATGCCCTCCTCCCATTTGACACTTAATTCTTGGGCACTTCCCAGCTATTCCCTTAGCTGTTTGCTGATTCCAAAATCTACGTCTCTTGCTCTAACCTCTCCATGGGGCTTCAGGTTTCCATATCCAGTTCTCTCTGGACACTTCTACCTGCCTCTTTCCCTGGGTACCTCTGATTCAATATGCCTAACATTGAACTTAACACCTTGTGGCCTGCTGTTAAATTTATTACTGTCCCCATCCATCTTTTCCTCCAGGTCTCAGTAAGTATTTCCACCAGGGAGAGTTGTTCTTGACTCTTAGCCATCCTCCTATCCCTGTTGTGTGTCTGAGTTCCCTCTGAGTTCATTCCCTCCCTTACTGCCACCAGACTCCTTAGAAGTTAGGATTTGGTGGCGGGGGGTGGAGGTTGATGCTCTCGGGAGCTGTAGCTGGCTCCTGAAGTCTTTAACAAGACTCTTCAGTGTGTGTTGCCTGTTCTGTCTCTTGTCCTCATTCAGTCTCCCCTGATACTGATGGTATTAGTTTCCTACAGCTGCCATGCTAAGGTACCAACCCTGGCACACACGACAGAGATTTATTGTCTCACAGTTGTGGAGCCTGGAGGTCTGAAGTCAAGGTCTCAGCTCCCTCTGAAACCTGTAGGAGCGCCTTTCCTTGCTGCCTCCCAGCTTCTGGTGTTTTGCTGGCAGTCTTTGGTGTTCTCTCAGCTTGCTGCATAATTCCTTTGTCATCACATGTCACCCTCCCTGTAGGTCTCTGTCTTTACATGGATGTCTTCTTTTAAGAACCTCAGTCATAAAAAAAAAAAAAAAGAACCTCAGTCATATTGTATTAGGGCCACCCCCTACTCTCTGATCTAATCTGCAGTGACCCTGTTTCCAAATCAGGTCACATTCTGAGCTACTAAGGTTAGGGCTTCAACACACTTTTTTGGGGGAAACATAATTCAGTCAATAGCTGTCTTATTCTCTGGTCCCCTCCCCCCAATTTTATTTGTCCTCCCCACATGCAAAACACATTCACCTCATCCTAGCCTCCCTAAAAGTCTTAAGCCATTCAAGCATCAACTCTAAGTCCAGCTGGAGGTCACAGGTCCAGCTACATGTACCTTTTTGTATATCCTTTCCAGAGTTCTCCTGGAGGTCTCTGACCTAAAGTTATTCCCAAATTGGGCAATGTCAAACCTGCCACACAGGCCTAGTCCCTGACCTCTTTCTTGCTCTGGATTTGATGTGGAAAAGGGGGCTCTGATGGACAACAGAGATTGTGCCTTTCTCCCAAAGCTGGTGGGGGATGGGCAGACAGTTCTGATTCATCTCCTTGCCCTCTGCCTCCAGGTACGTGAACACACTCCTGAAACTCATCCCACTGGTGCTGGGACTGCAGGATCAACTGCGACAGGCAGTACAGAATGGGGACATGGAGACCTCCCATGGCATCTGTCGCATTGCTGTGGCTCTGGGCGAGAACCACTCCCGGTGAGGACAGGGGCAACTGCACGTGGGATAGCAGGGCCCTCGAAGAAGTAAGGGAGGTGGAAGGACCTCCCCATGCCTTCTCCCTCCCAGGGCCTGCTGGACCAAGTAGAGCACTGGCAGAGCTTCCTGGCCCTCGTCAACATGATCATGTTCTGCACGGGCATCCCTGGCCACTTCCCTGTCAACGAGACCACCAGCTCCCTGACCCTCACCTTCTGGTACACACTGCAGGTGTGTCACGTGACCTTCAGTGGACCTGGGCCGTGATGGAAGAAGGGGCATCATGGCATCTGTGGCTAACTCTCCTCCCTGGTTCTCTCAGGATGATATTCTGTCCTTTGAGGCAGAGAAACAGGCTGTGTACCAGCAGGTATACCGGCCAGTCTACTTCCAGCTGGTGGATGTGCTTCTGCACAAGGCCCAGTTCCCTTCTGATGAAGAATACGGATTCTGGTCCTCCGATGAGAAGGAGCAGTTCCGAATTTACAGGTGACAGTAGCAGGCCAATCCTAGCTCTAAAGGGAGTCCTGAGATAATGAAGGCAGTGAGGGGAGGGGTGCAAGGCCAGGTTCCCTGAATCCTGGGCCACCCTTCTCTGTTCTCTAGGCACTTTGGCAGGGCTGTGAGGGAATCGGGGTGGGCTCCTGTGCTTGGGGGAGGCATCTAGACAGTGTATAAGGCCTTCATCTGCTTCTTAGGGTGGACATCTCAGACACGCTCATGTATGTCTATGAGATGCTGGGGGCCGAGCTCCTCAGCAACCTCTATGACAAGCTGGGTCGTTTGCTTACCAGCTCAGAGGAGCCCTACTCCTGGCAGGTACCTCCCCAGCCTGATTCCCTCAGCCCTCCCAGATCTGTCACATCCTCCTCCTCAGCCAAGCCAGTGGCATCCTCTTTCCCCAGCACACAGAGGCCCTGCTCTATGGCTTCCAGTCCATTGCAGAGACCATCGATGTCAACTACTCCGACGTGGTGCCCGGGCTCATTGGGCTCATCCCACGGATCAGCATCAGCAACGTGCAGCTGGCAGACACCGTCATGTTCACCATCGGTGAGCCCTGGCCCATACCCGTGAGCACACCCCCAGAGCCACAGCGCGCAGCCCCAAGCCGACCGCTGGGTCCTGTGCAAAGTGGGAGGTATAAGCATGCACACACAGTGAGAAACTGCAACCAGTGGACTGTCCTGGCAAGTCGAGGGGTCCTTGCTGCAGTGCGTGAGCTGCAGTTCAGTGAGGCTAGTTCACTGCCACTGAAACAGTGCTGCTGGGCCTCTACCGAGTAACTCCTTCCCACTTAGCAGCGGTAAGGCCACGTTTGGGCCCGTGTGTGCATATTTGCGTGTCCCATGCTCTGAACATGCAGCGCTCTCTCTGTTCAGGGGCTCCAGCTCCACCCTGCCAGATCTGCCTGCCTTGCAGGGACCTGGCACACAGCCAGCCTGGCCTGCCTCAGATGTCTTCCCTTCTTCCTCCAGGAGCTCTGTCTGAGTGGCTGGCTGACCACCCCGTCATGATCAACAGCGTTCTACCCCTTGTGCTGCATGCCTTAGGCAATCCCGAGCTCTCTATCTCTTCTGTGTCCACCCTCAAGAAGATCTGCCGAGAGTGCAAGTATGACCTGCCGCCCTATGCTGCCAACATCGTGGCTGTCTCCCAGGTATCCCAGGGCCCTGGGTGAAGCTGGGCCTCAGGGCACAGTCTGCCCTGCACTGACACCGTATTCCTTTCTTTATCCCTAGGATGTGCTGATGAAACAGATCCATAAGGTGAGTTCATAGGTTTCTAGGGCTCTTGGCTCTTTGAGGTATTGGGGGGATCCAAATAAATCCCATCTTCTGCCTTTGTGCCTTATTCTCGTTCTTGGAACCTTCCCCAAGAGGCTCATTCTCCCCACCCACAGCCAGGCGTGTCTAGGACTGACCCTCTGTTCTGCCCCACAGACGAGCCAGTGCATGTGGCTGATGCAGGCACTGGGCTTCCTGTTGTCGGCCTTGCAAGTGGAGGAGATCCTCAAAAACCTGCACTCGCTCATCTCACCATATATCCAGCAGCTGGAGAAGCTGGCAGAAGAGATAGTGAGTGAACTGTTGTGCATGCGTGCGTGCGTGTGTGTGTTCGTGTTGTATGTGGCTGCAACAGCAGTGGGTCTGCGGGGCTGCCCTTTGTGTGGGCTGTGGCTTAGCTGCTGAGGGGTGGGCTGGAGCTGGCAGTCAGGGCTGGGAGATCCAGAGCTTGGTTCCCTTCTCCCCGTAGCCTAATCCTTCCAACAAGCTGGCCATTGTCCACATCTTGGGGCTTCTCTCCAACCTCTTCACCACACTGGACGTCAGTCATCATGAGGATGATCATGAAGGCCCTGAGCTCCGGAAGCTGCCAGTGCCACAGGGACCCAACCCCGTGGGTGATGTTGTCATTGCCACCGCCCCCCCTGCTCCCAACCCCGTGGGAATGTCATAGTCAGCCCTGAACTCTATGGGCAGTGTTGTCATTGTTTCCCTGGCCCCGTGGGGCATGATGCATTTGGTCCTTTGACCCTGTGGATGACCCTCTCACTGGCCCCTGCTCTGTAGGGAGTCCTTGTCTCAGTCCTGTGGGTGATGTTGTCTCTGTTCCTAGCCTAACTTGGGTGGTGTTATAGTGTTTCCTTCTTCCCATGGGGGACGCTGACATTATACATCCTAAGTGATGTAATTATGGTACCGTGTTTAACCCCCAGCTCTAAGGGGCCTTCTACTTCAGCATTCATCGTCCTCTACAGTCACCAAGGGTGCTTACATACTCCACATGTAATAGCTCTTGCCTTTTAGTGCCTTTTGGTCTAGAGGAAATACACGTAAACAGATTGTCACAAAGCACTGTGATAAGTGCTGTGGTAAGCTTGGCACAGGACGTTGGGGTGACTACTTAGAAGCTGTTTAGTCTGGGACAAGCCTCAGCTGCCCACTCAGCACTATGAACATCAGGACATCTTATGCTCATCTTATAGACCTGTGCTGAATAGCAGGTATAGTCTTGATTAAAAGTACTTTGCATACTGTAAAACTCTGTACAGATGCGAGGGACTGCTTTAGTCATTATTCCAAGTACCTCTCCAGTGTTTTCTCCTGGAGAAAAGGTTAGCCACAGTATCCTGGTCTCTCTGTTTAACTCCCCACCCCAGTATCGGTCACCCTTTTGGCTCCAGACCAAACCAAAGCCACTGTCCTCCCAAAGAACCCCTCCTTCTTCTGTGGTAGTCATCACCCCTCCTTCCCCCACCTCCCAGGACCTCAGGCTGCTCTGCTACACCATAAGCTGCCCATATCTACATATCCCTTGGGGCTCTCTACCCTAAGCCTCTCTGGGTGAGACAGTATCTGCTCCCAACCCCGTGGGAATGTCATAGTCAGCCCTGAACTCTATGGGTAGTGTTGTCATTGTTTCCCTGGCCCCGTGGGGCATGATGCATTTGGTCCTTTGACCCTGTGGATGACCCTCTCACTGGCCCCTGCTCTGTAGGGAGTCCTTGTCTCAGTCCTGTGGGTGATGTTGTCTCTGTTCCTAGCCTAACTTGGGTGGTGTTATAGTGTTTCCTTCTTCCCATGGGGGACGCTGACATTATACATCCTAAGTGATGTAATTATGGTACCGTGTTTAACCCCCAGCTCTAAGGGGCCTTCTACTTCAGCATTCATCGTCCTCTACAGTCACCAAGGGTGCTTACATACTCCACATGTAATAGCTCTTGCCTTTTAGTGCCTTTTGGTCTAGAGGAAATACACGTAAACAGATTGTCACAAAGCACTGTGATAAGTGCTGTGGTAAGCTTGGCACAGGACGTTGGGGTGACTACTTAGAAGCTGTTTAGTCTGGGACAAGCCTCAGCTGCCCACTCAGCACTATGAACATCAGGACATCTTATGCTCATCTTATAGACCTGTGCTGAATAGCAGGTATAGTCTTGATTAAAAGTACTTTGCATACTGTAAAACTCTGTACAGATGCGAGGGACTGCTTTAGTCATTATTCCAAGTACCTCTCCAGTGTTTTCTCCTGGAGAAAAGGTTAGCCACAGTATCCTGGTCTCTCTGTTTAACTCCCCACCCCAGTATCGGTCACCCTTTTGGCTCCAGACCAAACCAAAGCCACTGTCCTCCCAAAGAACCCCTCCTTCTTCTGTGGTAGTCATCACCCCTCCTTCCCCCACCTCCCAGGACCTCAGGCTGCTCTGCTACACCATAAGCTGCCCATATCTACATATCCCTTGGGGCTCTCTACCCTAAGCCTCTCTGGGTGAGACAGTATCTCTGCTTCTTCAGGGGCTGATCTATAGGCCTTTGGCACTAAATTGTTTTTACTGAGCAGAAGTGGATAGTGAGTGTCTTTTAAAAAAGATTACAAAGTTTTAATAGTCTTCTGAAGTTTGCAGTTTGAAGCTTCCTTAAGATGCCCCTAGAATTCAGGGTATCTTTGATTCATGGGGATTCAGCAAAGCACTCCTTCCTCAGGGTCCTGTATACCAAGTCTTCAGCGTGCAGTCTGGGTTAATAGGTTTGAAACTCCTGGCCTACCTCCAACTACCTAGTAGTCCTTCTCGGGTGGGCGAGAGTGGTAGTGGGAGCACCTCACTTCTTCTTGTGTCTTCAGGTGGTGGTGGTACTGCAGCAGGTCTTCCAGCTTATCCAGAAGGTGCTGAGCAAATGGCTGAATGATGCCCAGGTGGTAGAGGTGAGTGCTGACCCTTGCCAGCAGCCCCCATGGTGACTCTGCTCAGAGATGGAGCTTCCACCACCTTAGCTTGCTATGATCTGGAGGAAGTGAAGGAGACGAATCCTACCCATAGACGCTCAGAATATCTGGGGAAGAAGCTTCCTGGTGTCACAAGAAGTGCTCCACCCAAGGTTGTGATGCTGGGGCTGAGTGCCAGTCAGGGATCCCTTTTAGCATCCAGACACCTGCCTTGGTTCCATCCAGTGCAGGCGTTTCTCACTATTGTTGCTCCCTGAGAGGCCGTGGTGGAGATGTAAGGAGCTGGAGTTAAGTTACAGAGTTCCATCCTCCGCCCCTCTGAGAAGGGCCTTTCAGTCTCTTGCCTTCCAGGGTGAGGGTCAGACTAGCCTACCTTCCAGGGTTCACAGAGCCACGCAGGGCTGGTGGGTAAAGGTTCCTTTTTAGGCCTCTGTGCAGGGCCTCCGTTCTGTTGCAGCTGGTGGTGACCTGCTGACCAGGCCCTCTTTGCTTTCTTCCCAGGCGGTGTGCGCTATCTTTGAGAAGTCCGTTAAGACGCTGCTGGATGACTTTGCCCCCATGGTGCCACAGCTGTGTGAGATGCTGGGGCGGATGTACAGCACCATCCCCCAGGCCTCCGCTCTTGACCTCACTCGACAGGTGGGTCTTCATCCCAGGCAGAGATCTGACCCAGGGATTGGGCAGGTGGGTGGAGCAGGGTAGATGGTTGCTGTGGCAGGAGTCTCGCCCACATTCCAGGGCCGCTGGCTTGTCCTAGTGGGCCAGGGCCTCCACTGACCAGCACCCTCTGTTTTGTTGCAGCTGGTCCACATCTTTGCTCATGAGCCTGCCCACTTTCCCCCCATCGAGGCCCTCTTCCTGCTCGTCACCTCTGTCACACTCACCCTCTTCCAGCAAGGTAGGTCCCGACCAGGGTCTCTGCTGCTGCCGCCACTGCCACCGCCTCTGCCTCCCTGACTGGGGAGCCACAGCTGCCCACTCTGTTCTCTTGCCCCTGAGTTGCACATGGGTTTTGATGGGAAAGTAACGGGATCAAGCACAGCACAGCTGTCACCTTAAGATGACACCCTAAGATAGTTGACACCTTAGGTGGAAGTGGACAAGAGAGTGACTGATGTCTTCTCCCGGGCTCAGGGCCAGGCCGGGTGTGGGGGAAGGTGGGGCTAGAAGCTCTGCGGGGCTCGGAGCACCAGCTTGGCTCCATTTTCTTTGGCATAGAATGAAAGGTGGCAAGAACATGGGCTTTGAAGTCAGCTAGACCTAGATTCTAAGCTCATCACCACCGACTAGTTGTGTGACCTTGGGCAAGTCACATACCTTTTCAGAGCCTTTGTTTCCATATCTGTGAAATAGAGATGTCAGATACTTGCTAGGACTGTTAATAGGTATTAAAGTAGCATCTTTTGGGCCCCTGGCTTGGGGGTTTTGCACATGATGATCTCATAGAATGCTGGTTCCTTTCCCTGCATTGAGACTCATTCCTTTCTAGGCCAGAAGCCTTTGGCTGTGATCCCAGCCCCCCAGTCACTACGGCCCTCTGCCTGAGAGAAGTTGGGAGTGGGGGGCTCCAGGCTTCCCTTGCTGCCTAACCCAGGCTTCTCACTTGGAGAAGAAACAACGTTGTTCCGTCAGCCTCCTGAGTTTTGCCTAGAGTCACGCTCACAGGCTTGAGGCTCACCAGAAGTCTTAGCTGGAGCCAGAGTGCTCTCTGCTTCTGTCCTCAGTATTTGGTCCCCTGATGCGGCCTCTGCTCTGGTGGACTGTGGGTTGTTTCCAGAGTGGGGAGAAATCTGAGCCAGAAACCGGATGTGGTCCTCCTCAGCCTCACCTCTCCCCACCCTCAGTGGCCACTGCTCCATCTGGATCGCCTCCTCAATCTTCTGACTGATTTCCCTGGCATCTGCTCTTCTCCAACCCGTTCTGCACCCAGCAGCTGTAATCTTTTTTATAAGACACAAATCTGAGCACTCTTCCCTCCCTGGCTTAAAGCCCTTCCATTGCTCCTCGTCACCCTCAGGTCATGTTCCCACTGCCCGCCACCACGTGACATAGACCTGCATACTTCTCAGCGGTCATTCCTGAATGGCTCCAGCAGTTCAGCCTCCCTGATACTTCCCCCATCATGTCCCCTTTGACCTCTGTGCCCTGCTCCTCTGCCTGGATTACCCTGTGCTCTTCACTGGGTGAGCTCTCTCTCCTCCATGCCTTACCCCTGCATCAATCCTCGGAAGCGTCTCTAAGGCAGAGCTGGGTGCTTCTGACCTTGCGCCAGAACTGCATGGGCATGCACCGCTGATACAGCGTTGATCACACTCAGTAAGCAGCCTCCATGACTGTCTCCCTCCTTGGACTAAGCCCCTCAAGGACAGGCTGGGGTCTCTTCCTTCTGCATCCCCTCAGAACAAGGCCAGCAGAGAGCAGACACCAGACACTGTTGAAGAAAGGAGGCAAGGTCTCCTTGTTCTTGGAGCCTTTCTTCCTCACTATCCAGCCCACCTCTAGCAGGGCGGCTGCTGAACCTCAAACCTGCCATCTACAGGGACCCCAGGCTTGGGTACGTTGGGCCTCACTTTACAGGACTTGATTACAGGACTCGAGTAACTTAGGGGTCCAGTGTGGAAGGAACAGGCTTTATCAAGGGCTTCTCACAGCCTCAAGGAAGTAGGGAAGAGATGATTATCGACTTGACAGTTGGGGAAACTGAATGTGGATGGCTTGCACAAGATCACACAGCTGCTTAGTGGTATCTCAGGCAGGAGTTTCCACAGCGTCTCCCCCTGAGAGTGGAGCAGCCAGGCAGGAGCTCCAGGCCATGCCTTGTCCTTGCTGAAGGTGTCATCAGAACTGGAGACAGGAGAGTGTCCAACATCCTACCTGTTGGGCTTGTGGGTTGTCTTACAGGACAGGATGCCCCCACTCACCTGCTTCGCTATCCCAGTCTTGCCATACCGTCCTCGGGCTCTGCCCTCCCACTGCACCGTGGGTGACACACTGACTGGTCTCCCTCTTTCTTCGTGCGTCCCAATGGCGGGAGGGGGTCATCAGCCCTGAGCCTGGCTCTCTGCTGAGTCTGTGTCCATGCGGAGGGGCGTTGTGGGCAGGGCTCTCATTTTTGCCTCATCATGCAGCTCCTTCTCCTGGGCCTTGACTGGCCAACCCCACGGCATATCAGGCACTGCCGAACCCAAGAAGGAGTCTTCTGGATTAAGAGAACCCTGTAGAGCCCTTTCTTTGGCTAGCCCAAGAGCCTTAAGGGCAAGGAAGGGAGCGGACACCTGCTCAGACCGTGATGCCCGGGAAGGGCTTTCAGCCAGGCCTCCCAGGGCAGTACCAAGGACCAACCTCCCACCAGCTCTGCCCTCCTCTTGATGATGAGTGGCGGGGAGGTATGTGATCGGAAGCAGTGTAGGGCCGCTGCAGTCTGCCAGAGGCCACAACAAGAGTGTGGGGGCTGTTTGTCCAGCTACATGGTAGGCAGCATCGTCAAGCACTGCAGGGTCCCTTGGGGACTGACCTGAGGAGGAGTGAAGAGTAGGTGGAAGGCCCCTTGGGAGGGAGCTGGGGCAGACCGTCCTTCACTTCGCCGTCTTTTTCTGTTGGGCTTCTCCCAGTTCATGGTTTTTGTATGTTTTGTTTCTTTATCTTGCTTCCTGCTGCTCATGTGCCCCCGCTGTCTCCTGCAGGCTCTCAGTCCCACATAACTATATGAGGTTGAGTTGCTGTTTGTATAATTTTTTCTTAAGTTCCATCTTTATTATATTTTAGGGCCCAGGGATCATCCTGATATTGTTGATTCATTTATGCAACTCCTGGCACAGGTGTGTTTTAGTTTTATTCATTCACGTTCTGTTCTCTCTCTTTCTCTTTCTCTTATGTTGAAATTCAATTTAAGCCTATTTTTAGCTTTCTGTTGACAAATTTTTTTTTTCTGTTCAGTTGAATAGAGTTTCTTCATCTGTTTCCGTGGAAGTTGACAACCCAACATCCTCCT
Organism: Madoqua kirkii; assembly: GCA_006408675.1. Classification (NCBI taxonomy): domain Eukaryota; kingdom Metazoa; phylum Chordata; class Mammalia; order Artiodactyla; family Bovidae; genus Madoqua; species Madoqua kirkii. The sequence goes on from SJYC01008194.1 coordinate 73,357, forward strand.
TTAGTGCCCCTTTGCCTCAACTAGCTCAGTCCTCCACAGAGACCAGGGAGAGGCTGATCCCGAAGGGAGGGAGCTGGGCTGGCCTGAGGGGTGGGCATGGGAGGGGGTGGTAGCCGTCCGTGCCCAGCAGCTCCTGTGGGCCCGAAGTGACCAAAGAGCTCAGGGGCAGGACCGGAGTTGAAGGGCCTGGGGTTCACTGTCCCTGTGCTCCTTCGGGGAACTGCCTGCCTCAGTGGCCCCAGCCTGCTCTTGAGAGGTAGGCTGGGAGGAGCTCCGAGGGAGGGGCCAAGCTGAATGTGCTGCAGTGGAGCCCAGAGCTGGGCTGTCGCTGGGCTGCCAGACAGGTCCTGCTGCTGCTGGGAAGTGGGGTGCTGGCTCCATTGCGAGATGTGTCTGGTGTGTGTTTAAGTGTCTCGGATCTGACTCGTGTGTCTTGAGTCCGGTTTGGGCAGGGAACAGAAATCACGTGGCTGCTGTGAGCAGAATGTGTATTGTTCTGAGTGTCAGAATAAATGTGTAGCTGTAGTGAGCCTGCGCACTGATGCGTGTTGTGTGCTGACTTGCGTTAGACATGGATGGAGTTTGAGTGTCGATGTTTGTTGGAGGTGTGTGATTCGGGCTGTGGGAGTGCGTGTTATGGAGGGTAGGAGTATATATAGTAATGGTGTGTCTGTATGAGGGTTGTGTGTTTGGGAAGATACATGTGTCGGCTGTGGGAATGTGGGGTTAGTATGTGTGTCAGGGAGTTCCTGTGAGTTGGGGGCTCCTATGGGTTGGGGTCCATGATGTGTTTCTTTGTTTAATCACTCCACAAATATTTTTTGAGTGTGTTGTGCTTGGTCATGTGGTAGGTGCTGAGAATATAATGGTGAGCAAAAGCAGACAGTTCTTGCCCGCTTGGAACTTACAGCCTAGTAGAGGGGTGTAGGAGGAGCGGGAATGGACAGTGTGCTCTGGGCCTGGGTGGACATGTGTGTGAGGGTGCATCTTTGGAGCAAGGACATTTGAGCATGGGTGTGCATGGGGAGAGTGCGCGTGCTAGAGAACTGGGGAGGGTGAGGGTGTGGGTGTGTGGATATGGTTTGGGGATACAGGGCTGGGCATGGGATGAATGTGTAGCGAGGGTGTGTTGCCAATGGGGAGAGTGGTGTATACAAGGGATGTGATTGAGGTGTGTTAGAGGGTAAGTAGGGCGTTTTAAGTGAGGGGCCTGTGGGGCTGTTCGCGCTTGAGTGAAAGTGAGGGAGTGGAAGGTATATGAAGGCTGGAGGGTTGGGGGTTGATGTGGAGTGCACTCGGGGGCTGCTGGGGGCAGCAGTGCTTGATGACTGTGGGAGCTGTGCAGAGCATCTCCTACGGCCTGAGGATGTGCCATGCGCGCCTTGGTACCACTTGGGGTGAGCTCTCAGCCCCTGTACTCCATCTGCTTCCCCTGACATGGCAGCCCTGGCTCCTGGGCTGGGTATGGATGAGAAGGGCCCGGACACAGGCTATCCTGGGTGAGGTGGGGCCGTGGCTCCCAGGCTCCTGCCCTGCCTTTCCTCTTCCTAAGCTGGAGAGTGTCTGAG
>SJYC01008195.1:0-32318 GCA_006408675.1 Madoqua kirkii
GGCCCAGGCTGTGGCATTATGACTCCCAACCTCTCTCACGCACATGTGCATTCATGTACACACACATGTACATGGCACCCCGTGGCTGCTCCCCTCCTAACAAACTGAACTCTGGAGTGGTCTCGTTCCCGAGATGGCTGGGTGGCTGGTTTTGGCAACCGTCACTTGTGGTGTGTGAGGTTGGGGCCTGGGTGGCAGGTGAGTGGGAGGATGCTTCTTAGAGTCGACTAGGGCTGGGCTTACCAGCTCCACCTCCTACAGGCTCTGAAGCGGAAGCCAGATTTGTTCCTATGTGAACGACTGGATGTCAAAGCTGTGTTCCAATGTGGTAAGTGGGGTGCCAGGTGGACAGGTGGGCCAGGGGCCCCCTCGGGAGGATCCCTGAGCCCCATCTGATCTGCCTCTGCCTCTCTCACAGCTGTGCTGGCCCTCAAGTTCCCCGAAGCACCTACTGTCAAGGCCTCCTGTGGCTTCTTTGTGAGTCCCGTGCTGACCCCCAAACCCTGCACCGTCCTTATACCCTGCCCACCCTGCCCAGGACTCTGTGGGGTAGGGGTGTGGTGTGCAGGCCTTGTCTCCAGGGAGATGGGGGAGAGAGGGGGGCTGACGGGCCTCTCTATCCTCTGTAGACAGAGCTGCTGCCTCGGTGTGGGGAAGTAGAACCTGTGGGAAAGGTGGTACAGGAGGATGGCCGTATGCTGCTTATAGCAGTGCTGGAGGTGAGATGGAGCTGGTGGGGCAGCAGGGTTTGGGGATGGGGCAGCCCTCACTGCTGAGGCAGCTGCCCTCCTGGGAAGCTCGTATCTTGGTTCCCTAAGCTCTGTTTCTTCATCAAGTAAATGGCTGGAAGTTATTAGGTCACTGTGAGGATCAGCTATCATGTGTCAAGTAGCACTCACTCGTCATGTGTACTGTGGCTGAGGAACTGCCCGGGAGTGGGTGGTGTGGCGAGGCTCTCTTGCTGCAGATGGGGCAAGGCCCTGGTGTGCTGACAACCCATCTCCCTCAGGCCATTGGGGGCCAGGCTTCCCGCAGCCTCATGGACTGCTTTGCCGACATCCTGTTTGCTCTGAACAACACTGCTTCAGCCTCCTGAGCGTGTGGATCAAGGAGGCGCTTCAGGCACCTGGCTTTCCCTCTGCCCGCCTCAGCCCCGAACAGAAGGATACCTTCAGCCAACAGATCCTTCGGTGAGCAGAGCTGGCAGGGCCCAGGCTCGGGTCACAGGGAGGCGAGGCCATGGTGGGTGGTGATAACTTGCTCTCCCTTCTCTCCTTCAGCGAGCGAGTAAACAAGAGGCGGGTGAAGGAGATGGTGAAGGAATTCACACTGCTGTGCCGGGGGCTACATGGGACAGATTACACAGCTGACTACTGAGGGGCGCCCCGTCCCACCCACACCTCCTCACCCCTCCTTATCCCCAAAGAGTAAACTTGAACCCTCATGGCACTGCTGTCTCTGCTTCCTTTCCACTGCCACCACCACCTGCCTGGGTGACCTCAGATGACCTGGGGGAAGGATGGGAGGATGCTTGGACCCAGGCCTTCGTAGGGCATGATGGAGCCAATCTTGAGCTTTCAGAGTGAGAGGAGCACTACCACAGCCAAGCTGCCTAGACTGAGCCATCCCAATCCTGCCCCTGCCCTTGGGGTAGGTGGTGACTGCAGTAGTGTCAGCACCCTGCCCCCAGATTAGATTAGTCCCAGTGTTTATGCAGGCACACACTTATTCACACTTAGTGCTGAATACTAGGCCACTAATCGTGCCGTGCCTTGTTCTGTCTGAACAAAGGCTGATCTAGTCCATAGCAACCATACTACTCACTAAACTGGGAGAATGGAACCAGTGAGGAAGGCTTCCTGGAGGAAGTTTCATTTCTGAGGGCAGTGGGAGGTTTCCTAGGTAAAGGACTTGGGGCCTTGGGCTGGAAGTGAGGTGAGGCTGGGCTCATTTGGGAGGGAAAAATGGAGGCTGGCTTTGAATTCCAAGGTGGGTTTCTTGTGTGGGGTTATGGAGGCACCCAAACTTACACTTGGTTCAGGAGAGGTATAGAAAGCAGGGCTGAGTATGTGGGGGAGGAGGCATGGTGGCCCCCAGAGGAAGAGGAAGGCAAGCCCTAGTATTGTCTGCAAACCCATAGCTCCCCACTTCTCTGGTACCTGACATGATGGGCAGGGCTTGGTCAGGACCAAGGACAGCTCCTGGCCTGCTGTTGCTCTGGTCCCTTAACCGGGTTCTCTCCCTTTCTGTCTCAGCCATAGTTCCACCTCTGCTGCCTCTCAGGCACGCCAGCCTTCTCAGTAAAATTGCAAGAGCAGGACTGGGTTTTCCTCACTCCCAGGCTTGAGCCATGTGTCTCCCTGGAGGTGATAGGAGAACTGGTTACTCCCATGTTTGTCTCAGTCTTTCTCCTGTTCTTTTCCCAGCCTCTGTGCAAGTTCTGTGTCCTACATTCTTCATCCTCATTCAGTCTCTTCCCACACCAGCCAGCATCAGCCTCCCTTTCATGTCATTCCCTGAAGTAACTGTGCTCTTTCCCTTACCTCTCCTCCACCCCATTCACACCTTTTGACTTTGTTATTTCTCCTGGGGTATGTGGAGATGTTTCACATTTTGTACTTTTCTTCTGTAACATGACACCCAGGTGTCTTCTTCTTCCTGGTCATGACCAAATGTTTTATATATATATATATGAAGAAAGTGTTGTAAAGAATGGTTTCTGAAATCAGACCTGGGTTTGGTACTGATTGTGTGACTGACTTGCTGTGTCTTATTAGGCGGTTAGCCTCTTTGAACCACAGTTTCATCATCTGTAATATGGGACAACTCACTCCAAAGACTAAACTCAGAATGAGTCCCTGGTGAACAAAAAGTGCTCAGTTCAGTTCAATTCAGTCGTTCAGCCGTGTCCGGCTCTTTGTGACCCCATGAATCTCAGCACGCCAAGCCTCCCTGTCCATCACCAACTCCCGGAGTTCACTCAGACTCATGTCCATCGAGTCAGTGATGCCATCCAGCCATCTCATCCTCTGTGGTCCCCTAGTGCTCAATGTTTGCCTAATCCACAGACTGCTATGAGGATAATAGCTTATGATTTCAGTACATGTGCTATGCAGAGGACCGCTTTATGAAGTTTTATATCGAAATTAATTTGCCCCCGCAATCCTATTAAAAGTACTACTGTTACAGCCCCTTCTGAGGAAACAAGTCATAAAGACGTTGAATAACTTTAGTTACGTGGCATAGCCCAATATTCAAACCCAGGCAGTTTGGTATTTAACTTAAAAATTATGCAGTGCTACCTCCCAAGGTGATAGAGTGCACACGAAGACCTTAACAGTGTAGGCGGATAGGAACTGCTCAAACCGGCGTATTTTCAGGCAATCGGTGTGTCTGAGTGGGCATGGAGGCTGAATGGGAAGACCAGCGCCAGGAGACAAGGGCCAGGAGAACTACAATACCCACAAGCTCCGCTCTTCCTCTGAGGCACTTCCGATTGGTTTCAGGCTCGGAGACCGACCATTGGTTCTCGGGATGGCTGGGCGGGGATTGGCGGTGCAGGTTTAGAAGGTTATAATTGCCCACAGTCCCGCCTCAAACACCCGGAAGTAGTCTCCGGAGGAGGCCCATGTGTAGCGGTAAAGCGGAGAAACAGAAGTTACCTGGGAGAGGAGCTGGCTAAAGGGCTTACGGCGGATTGACTCCCCAGTGCCTCCCCGCCCACCATCCCCACCAATCGATCCTGACCCTTTGAGGGCTGTTTTTGAGCACGCGGGGCCTGAAGCTGACGGAGGGAGGTTCCGATTGCCTGCTGCCACCCAAACTGTGCCTCATGGAGTCTACCTTCAGCAGCCCTGCGGAGGCGGCGCTGCAGCGAGAGGCAGGCTCTGCCGGGCTGCGCACTCCTCTTGGAGACCTGGACCGAGTGTACGAGCTGGAGCGAGTCGTTGGATTTGTCCGCGACCTGGGATGTCAGCGGGTGAGGGCACGTTGGGGAGCGGATGGGTCTGCCAGAGGATTGGGATCTCAGGGTAATTTTGTGAGGCTGGGAATGGGAGAGATGCTTCGCTGGATGGAGGGGTTTGGAAGGTTAGGTAGGGACTCCTGGAAAGGTTTCCCTTGAAGACACCTTCGGTGCAGGAGAGGCTATTCCTGACTCCATGGTACATGCTTACAGGTGGCCTTGCAGTTCCCTGACCAGCTATTGGGAGATGCTGGGGCCGTGGCAGCACGACTGGAAGAGGCTACCGGGTCGAAGATGTTCATTCTGGGAGACACAGCCTATGGCAGGTGTGAACTTGAACTTGAGTGTCCGGGGTGAGGTAGGGGTCGAGGGCTGATGGTGTTTCTCCTTTATGACAGTGTCTGCCCTCACTAGCTTTGTTTCTCCTTCATGACGATGATTCCTTTCCTGATCCTAGCTCTTCTTAGTGACACTGTCTTTTCATTTTGTTTTTAATTGGAGGATGAGATGGTTAGGTAGCATCGCCGACTCAATGCACATGAGTTTGCGTAAACTCCGGGAGGTGGTGATGGACAGGGAGGCTTAGCGTTCTGTGGTTAATGGGGTTGCAAAGAGTCGGACACGACTGAGTGACTGAACTGACTGAATTGCTTAACAATATTGTGTTCGTTTCTGCCATACATCAACACGTATCAGCCATAGTTTACATACGTCCCCTTCCTCTTGAATGTCCTGCTCAGCTCTCACCTGTCTTTTCATAACATGATTTTCTTCACTGACTGCATTTTCCATTGATGACAGCAATACTTCTCTTAATGAGAAGCTCTCATGATGGTATCTCCCCTGCAGCTGCTGTGTGGATGTACTGGGTGCTGAGCAAGCTGGAGCTCAGGCCCTTGTACATTTTGGCCCTGCCTGCTTAAGCCCTCCTGCCCGCCCACTGCCCGTGGCCTTCGTCCTTGGTCAGCGATCTGTAGCCTTGGAACTCTGCGCTAAGGCCTTTGTGGCCCAGAACCCAGACCCCACAGCACCTGTGGTGCTGCTCAGTGAGCCATCCTGTGCCCACGCCCTGGGTGAGGGTTTTGCTTGTGCATGCGGGTAGGGTGGGCTGACCAGTTTGTGCCTTAATTCCTCCATTTCAGTACACTCCTGTGGAGTTCTCAACATGGGCTGGGCCCCAACCTCTCCTTTTGGGTCCCAATCAGTCTCCTGGGGACGAGGGGGATCCCGTTTTACCAGGCTCCAACCCTGACACCACTTTCTTCTTCCAGAGGCCTTGGCCACCCTTCTGCGCCCACGGTACCTGGACCTGCTTGTCTCCAGCCCAGCTCTTCCTCTGCCAGCAGGCTCCCTCAGTCCAAATCCTGAGCCCCTGGAGCGTTTTGGGCGCCGCTTCCCTTTGGCTCCAGGGAGTGTCTGGAAGAGTATGGTGCCTTCTATGTGGGGGGCTCTGAGGCCATCTCTGACCCTGATCTTGACCCAGACCTAAGCCGGCTGCTTTTGGGCTGGGCACCAGGGCGGCCCTTCTCCTCCTGTTGTCCAGACACAGGTCGGACTCAGGATGAAGGTGTCCGGGCTGGCCGTCTAAGAGCACGCAGACGCTATCTGGTAGAGAGAGCCAGAGATGCCCGTGTGGTGGGGCTGCTGGTGGGCACACTGGGTGTGGCCCGACACCAGGAGGCCCTGGCACACTTGCGGAATTTGACACAGGCTGCTGGCAAGCGTAGCTATGTGTTGGCCCTTGGGCGACCCACGCCTGCCAAGCTTGCCAACTTCCCTGAAGTGGACGTCTTTGTGCTGTTGGCCTGTCCTCTGGGTACCCTTACCCCCCAGCCTTCTGGCAGCTTCTTCAGGCCTGTGGTAGCACCATGTGAGCTGGAAGCTGCCTGCAACCCTGCATGGCCACCTCCAGGCCTGGCTCCCCACCTCACACATTATGCGGACTTATTGCCTGGTGAGTGTTGCAGGCACTGCCTAAGCTAGAAACACTTGGGGCATGAAGTTGGGGGGCCGATATTAATCTTTTTTTTCCCCCTCCTTTCCAGGCTCTCCCTTCTACGTGCCCCTCCCTCCACCTGACTCAGAGCTGTGGGATGCCCCAGATGTATCACTCATTACTGGGGACCTCCGACCCCCACCTGCCTGGAAGCCATCAGATGATCCTGGGTGCTCAGCCCTGGCCCCGAAGCCCCAGCTGGAGCTGGCTGAGAGCAGCCCTGCAGGTGAGTGTGGCAGATCTCCACTCCCATCTGAACCCTTGCCCCTGTTCAGCTCATTCAGCCTCAACCCCGTCCCTCTGCAGCCTCATTCCTTAGTTCCCGGAGCTGGAAAGGACTGCAACCCTGCCTGGGTCAGACGCCAGTGACGGGAGCTGTAAGTGGAAGACGAGGAATTGCCATCGCCTACGAGGATGAGGGAAATAGCTGATACCACGTGGACCAGAGCCACAGGTGAACTTAAGACCTTTAGTGCTCCCTGCACCAACCTCACTCATCTGCCAGGAACCTTGAAGGAGCCTCTCACCGAGGCAGCCCCTCACTGAGGACAGGCTCCAGCTCTGTCTTGTCTCGTCGTCCTGCCCTGGCACTGGCACAAGGCTTAGCCCATACTGGCTTGGTAAAGGTCTGTTGTTTGACGAGGGAACAGCTTTAGGTCTTCCCTGAAGCCTCTGGGCTGTCTGTTCTCCTGGGAGCAACCCAAGACCTCTGGCCAATCCAAGTTCTGGCTGGGCAGTTGAGGGTCTGCCTTTTTCAAAGGCAGGTGCTAGATGTTTTAGACCATGGTTTTTCAATATGGCACTGTTGATGTTTTGGGCCAGATGATTGTTTGTGATGGGCTGTCTTGTGCATTATAGGATGTTTTGCATCATCTCTGGTTTCTGCCCAATAGATGCCAGTAGCATACCCCTCTCCAATTATGATAAACAGAAATGTCTCCACATGTTGACAAATGTCCCCTATGGGGGCAAAAGCATCCCCAGTTGAGAATCACTGGTCTACACTTAGCTACACGATACATGTGGTTGTCACACGTAAATTTGAATTAAGATTAAAAGCTCAGTTTCTCAGTCACACTGATCACATTTCATTACTCAGATAGCCACATGAGAGGACGGCACAGCTCCAGGACATTTCTATCACTGCAGAAAGTTCTGTTGGGCACTGCTGGTCTACATTGACTCCAATTTGTTTCTCAGGGAGGTCACAGAAACTTGAATAAACCAGATAATTTTTCTCCTTGTTTTCTTTTGATTTATCAAATACTGCAAGTCCTGCACAGGTCCTGTTGGTTGAGATCTGAATTATATTTGAAGGAGTCCTGTCCTCACAATGTAGCTGGGAAGAGAGGCAGCTAAAAAGGCAATTACCACAGGGTGAAGCAGTATTCTTTATGAGGAAGGAAGTTCCCAGGGGCAGCTGGAACCCAGAAGAGGCTTCTTAGAGGGTGTTACCTCAGCGGATCTCTTGAAGGAAAAAAAAAAATCAGAAGTAATGGAGTGAAAAGGATATTTGGACAAAGAGTACACCATGCTCAAACACACAGGCATAGACCATCATTGTGGGTACTTAAAGCAAAGTGGAGTTGCTAGATCTTAAGGGTTTAGAGGGGTGAAGTGAAAATGACTAACTAGTTCCCTGCATTTGCTGAAAATCTCAACATATTGGCATTGTCCCCCTGGTGGCTCAGATGGTAAAGAATCTGCCTTCAATTCAGGAAACCTGGGTTCGATCCCTGGGTCGGGAAGATTCCCTTGAAGGGAATGGCTACTCATACCAGTATTCTTGCCTGGAGAATTCCATGGACAGGGGAGCCTTGCAGGCTACAGTCCAGGGGTAGCAAAGAATCAAAAAACAGCTGACTGACTAACACTGTTAGGGTGTTGTGATTTCTGCCCTCAGGGTTGCACAGTCTACTGGTAGAGGCAGTTCTGTAAACTGATTGTGGTAATTGGGACAAGGTGGACCCCAGTCGTATATTCTACCAATATGGATGGAACACCTGGGGTGTGCCAAGCACTGGAAGTCAGCAGTGAGTTTAGGAATCCTTTCGTGGTTGCTTACATTTTGGGGGTGGAGAAGACAGAACAGTATGCAGAATGGTGATAAGGGCTATGGAGCAACAGAATGCTGAGAAGGAGTGTAAGAGAAGGGGCTGCAGTATTAAACAGGATGATCAGAGAAGACTCTGGAGGTGAGCAAAGACTGAAAGAAGTTTTGAGTGAACCATGTGAGTAATTAGAAGAAGCTGAGGGAACAAGTGCAATGCACTGAGAGTACGATTGTGCTCAAGAAACAGCCAGGAGGCCAGTACAGCCACTGGAAAAGACCCTGAAGCTGGGAAAGATTGAGGGCAGAAGGAGAAGGGCAGGACAGAGGATGAGCTGGTTGGATGGCATCATCGACTCAGTGGATATGAGCTGTTTCTCAGTCACACTGATCACATTTCATTACTCAGATAGCCACATGAGAGGACGGCACAGCTCCAGGACATTTCTATCACTGCAGAAAGTTCTGTTGGGCACTGCTGGTCTACATTGACTCCAATTTGTTTCTCAGGGAGGTCACAGAAACTTGAATAAACCAGATAATTTTTCTCCTTGTTTTCTTTTGATTTATCAAATACTGCAAGTCCTGCACAGGTCCTGTTGGTTGAGATCTGAATTATATTTGAAGGAGTCCTGTCCTCACAATGTAGCTGGGAAGAGAGGCAGCTAAAAACGCAATTACCACAGGGTGAAGCAGTATTCTTTATGAGGAAGGAAGTTCCCAGGGGCAGCTGGAACCCAGAAGAGGCTTCTTAGAGGGTGTTACCTCAGCTGGATCTCTTGAAGGAAAAAAAAAAATCAGAAGTAATGGAGTGAAAAGGATATTTGGACAAAGAGTACACCATGCTCAAACACACAGGCATAGACCATCATTGTGGGTACTTAAAGCAAAGTGGAGTTGCTAGATCTTAAGGGTTTAGAGGGGTGAAGTGAAAATGACTAACTAGTTCCCTGCATTTGCTGAAAATCTCAACATATTGGCATTGTCCCCCTGGTGGCTCAGATGGTAAAGAATCTGCCTTCAATTCAGGAAACCTGGGTTCGATCCCTGGGTCGGGAAGATTCCCTTGAAGGGAATGGCTACTCATACCAGTATTCTTGCCTGGAGAATTCCATGGACAGGGGAGCCTTGCAGGCTACAGTCCAGGGGTAGCAAAGAATCAAAAAACAGCTGACTGACTAACACTGTTAGGGTGTTGTGATTTCTGCCCTCAGGGTTGCACAGTCTACTGGTAGAGGCAGTTCTGTAAACTGATTGTGGTAATTGGGACAAGGTGGACCCCAGTCGTATATTCTACCAATATGGATGGAACACCTGGGGTGTGCCAAGCACTGGAAGTCAGCAGTGAGTTTAGGAATCCTTTCGTGGTTGCTTACATTTTGGGGGTGGAGAAGACAGAACAGTATGCAGAATGGTGATAAGGGCTATGGAGCAACAGAATGCTGAGAAGGAGTGTAAGAGAAGGGGCTGCAGTATTAAACAGGATGATCAGAGAAGACTCTGGAGGTGAGCAAAGACTGAAAGAAGTTTTGAGTGAACCATGTGAGTAATTAGAAGAAGCTGAGGGAACAAGTGCAATGCACTGAGAGTACGATTGTGCTCAAGAAACAGCCAGGAGGCCAGTACAGCCACTGGAAAAGACCCTGAAGCTGGGAAAGATTGAGGGCAGAAGGAGAAGGGCAGGACAGAGGATGAGCTGGTTGGATGGCATCATCGACTCAGTGGATATGAGCTGGAGCAAATTCTGGGAGATAGTGAAGGACAGGGAAGCCTGGTGTGCTGTGGTCCATGGGGTTACAAAGAGTCACGACTTAATGACTGAACAACAGGGCAGCCAGAGGAGGGAGTTGGCAAGAAACTACTAGGCAACGCAATCAGGGTAAGAGGCCTGGCAGACCATTGTAAGGACCATGGTTTCTACTGCGAGGGAAAGGGGAGCCACCGAGGTATTTAAAGAGAGTGACATGATCTTATTGAAGTTATCTAAGAATCGCCAGGGTGGCGGGAAACCCTAGAGCGGGCACACTCTCCTGCCTCTGGCTAGGGAAAGCTTTCTGGAAGAACGTATCTTAAGATCATTAGGTGTTGCCGACCTTGGGGTGAGCACGAAGAAACGTGCTTCCAGCAGAGGAAACAGTATGAGTTCAGTGAGGGACGGAGCAGACACCCTGGCGAGCTGGGTGGGACGGTCAGGGAGGAGGCCCGGGGATCAGCACTGGCTTGGAGACTAAGCTAGGGCGGCGGTGAGCAGGCTCGGGTGGAAAGCAGGGCTGTTGGGCCGGAGCTGGGCGGAGTGTCCGGGAGTAAAACAAGCGGGCGCGGCCCGACCCTAGATGGACCGGCCAGGCAACGACCAAGGTATTCGGCAAGAAAGGTTTCGGGCCGCGAGACTACAATCACCACAATCCTCTGCGCCTGCAATTCCGGCGTCGCCAAATTCCTAGACCGCCGGCGACTGAGCGCCGGGCCCGACGTGAGGTCACGTGATGCCCTCGGGTCACGTGAGTCAGTCAGGTGACACCGCGGGGCGGGCCGACGGGCGACGGGGAGGACGGCGGACGCAGGGACGCGGTTTGAGCTCAGGCCCCCCTCGACCCGCGTCCCGCCGTCTTTGCCGCCATGACGGGGCTAGTGCTGCTTTACTCCGGGGTCTTCGTGGCCTTCTGGGCCTGCCTGCTTGTCGTGGGTGAGGCCGGGCCCTGGAGGGCGGGTTCGGCTTCGGGCGGAGCTGATCCGGCTGGAGCCCAGCGGGGAGGTTGGAGTGTTGGAATATTAGGGGGCGCGGGCGGGGCTCAGTGGGGACCGCGAGCGATCGCAGCCCTGATCCCCTTCTGTCACTGGGCTCCGTTCCCCGGCTTCCCGCGCCCTTCCTGCCTTGCTCCTGACGGGCCTGCCTGGGTCGCGAGCCAGCTGCTCCAGTTCCTCTTTTCCCGGTCGTTTTGCCCTCCCCCCACACCCACAGCGTGTTGAGTAAACAGCGGCTCAGACTGGGCTGGCTGCATCTGGTGTGGCCTGGCCCGAGCTATTGCTCCCCCCGCCTCCTCCAGGGTATTCAGGCCTCCTGGTGGCTCCCCTTGACATATGGTGTCACAGAGGGAGATAGGTTCTTGAGAGAATGGCAGAAAATGGAGGCCTGAGCAGAGGAATCTGTACAGGCAGCTGTGGTTTCATTTTGGGGAGAGCCAAAGGACTCTGTCTTGACTTAGGTGTAGGCAGTCCTTTGGGAAGCTGGCCCATCTGCTGGGCAGCAACTTCTTGCCTACGTTGTGGAGCTTCTGTCTAGAGAGCAGGCCCCTAACCCCGTTTTTCTCATTGCTGTAGGAATCTGCTACACCATTTTTGACTTGGGCTTCCGCTTCGATGTGGCATGGTAAGGGAGAGGTTTCCTCTAGGAGCTTCTTTGACACCTGCCGTCTCTGATCTGAACTCCTTCCCTCCCCACCTGCCCCCGCCCCTCAGCTGTCTGGGGTGTGGACCATTGGGAAGTATGAAGTGTTTTGTTTCAGCATCCAGGACTGGAGGGGTTGGAGTAGGGTCGGGGTGGATTTTGTGGCCACTCCTCCCGTAAGAACTGAATTGTCTTTCCCCCTGTCTGCACACCAGGTTCCTGACGGAGACTTCCCCCTTCATGTGGTCAAACCTGGGCATTGGCCTAGCTATCTCCTTGTCTGTGGTTGGGGCAGCATGGTGAGTGTTGGGGTCATGGGACAGGGGAGGGGCTGAATCATAGCAGGGGGTGTCATTGGGATCTTAGTCATCTTGGGGGCAATGACAAGTTTGGGCTTCGCTCATTAGTTTCTTATTTGTCTGTCAGGGGAATTTATATCACTGGCTCTTCCATCATTGGAGGAGGGGTGAAGGCCCCCAGGATCAAGACCAAGAACCTGGTCAGGTAAGTGTAGGACCCTTGTAAGGTTGTCAGAACCAAGTGAGAGCTGCCTTTGTATTTGACCTATGTTACGTGTTGCTCCTGACCGGCCTCCTGATGGGGTGGGATGTCAGTGGGGGAAGGTGGTTGGAGACGCTCCAGGGAGGAAGGTTGGCTTCTTTCTCATCTCTTTCTCTTCTTTGCCCCCTAATCCCCCATTACCACTACCAGCATCATCTTCTGTGAGGCTGTGGCCATCTACGGCATCATCATGGCAATTGTCATTAGCAACATGGCTGAGGTATGGAAGACTAGGTGGGGTGGGTATCAATTCCAGTGTGTTTTATATTGCTTGGTGGGGGAGGGGGAGTGGAGTAGGGAATGGTTTCTGATTATTTCTCTGCCTCCCTCAGCCTTTCAGTGCTACTGACCCCAAGGCTATTGGCCATCGAAATTATCATGCAGGTAGGTGGGTGTGTGAAGGCAGAAAATTGGGGCTTCACAGATGATTCCCCCTCCAGTGCACACCCCAGCCTAGACTCTTCATTTTGGTTTTCTTTGGCTTGCTTTGCAGAGTTGGGGTGGTGGCTGGTCCTATTAGTTCATGTTGGATCCTTGCTTTCATTTTCCTGTGTCTGGTTCGATATTAGTGCCCCTTTCCATCCCTCCAGGTTACTCCATGTTTGGGGCTGGCCTCACAGTGGGCCTGTCTAACCTCTTCTGTGGAGTCTGCGTGGGCATCGTGGGCAGTGGAGCCGCCTTGGCTGATGCACAGAATCCCAGCCTCTTTGTAAAGATTCTCATCGTGGAGATCTTTGGCAGTGCCATTGGCCTTTTTGGGGTCATCGTTGCAATCCTTCAGGTGCTGAATCCCCCTGGGGAGCCTCTGTCCTTGTCCCCAACCCAGTCTTACCCTTCTGGAGGAGCGAGGGTGCTCCCTTCTACATCTGTAACCATGAGACCCCTGCACAGCTTTCGCTGCCTCCTCCTCCTCTTCTGGTTTTCCGCTTTTGCTACATTGTTTCTATGTATGAAAGATGTGGTCTCTTTTCCTGTTCTGTTGTTTTTTCTGTTTCTCTGTGTCTTTGTAGTCTAGACCAGCTTGGGATCTTGTCTGTTGTGGCCTGTCTTGGTGTATTTGACTGTATTGTCGGTTGGACAGCATGTCTGAGATGTGTGTATCCTGTTTGTCTGACAGTGTGTGAGTGTGGCTAAGGATCAGCCTGAGGATCTTAAGCGTGACTGGGCATCTGACTAAGTTGACTCTTAAGAGACTGGCATGTCCATATGCCAGTTCTCTGCATTGAACCTTGTAGTTGTCTCTCTGTCTGTCTGCACACCAGGTTCCTGACGGAGACTTCCCCCTTCATGTGGTCAAACCTGGGCATTGGCCTAGCTATCTCCTTGTCTGTGGTTGGGGCAGCATGGTGAGTGTTGGGGTCATGGGACAGGGGAGGGGCTGAATCATAGCAGGGGGTGTCATTGGGATCTTAGTCATCTTGGGGGCAATGACAAGTTTGGGCTTCGCTCATTAGTTTCTTATTTGTCTGTCAGGGGAATTTATATCACTGGCTCTTCCATCATTGGAGGAGGGGTGAAGGCCCCCAGGATCAAGACCAAGAACCTGGTCAGGTAAGTGTAGGACCCTTGTAAGGTTGTCAGAACCAAGTGAGAGCTGCCTTTGTATTTGACCTATGTTACGTGTTGCTCCTGACCGGCCTCTGATGGGGTGGGATGTCAGTGGGGGAAGGTGGTTGGAGACGCTCCAGGGAGGAAGGTTGGCTTCTTTCTCATCTCTTTCTCTTCTTTGCCCCCTAATCCCCCATTACCACTACCAGCATCATCTTCTGTGAGGCTGTGGCCATCTACGGCATCATCATGGCAATTGTCATTAGCAACATGGCTGAGGTATGGAAGACTAGGTGGGGTGGGTATCAATTCCAGTGTGTTTTATATTGCTTGGTGGGGGAGGGGGAGTGGAGTAGGGAATGGTTTCTGATTATTTCTCTGCCTCCCTCAGCCTTTCAGTGCTACTGACCCCAAGGCTATTGGCCATCGAAATTATCATGCAGGTAGGTGGGTGTGTGAAGGCAGAAAATTGGGGCTTCACAGATGATTCCCCCTCCAGTGCACACCCCAGCCTAGACTCTTCATTTTGGTTTTCTTTGGCTTGCTTTGCAGAGTTGGGGTGGTGGCTGGTCCTATTAGTTCATGTTGGATCCTTGCTTTCATTTTCCTGTGTCTGGTTCGATATTAGTGCCCCTTTCCATCCCTCCAGGTTACTCCATGTTTGGGGCTGGCCTCACAGTGGGCCTGTCTAACCTCTTCTGTGGAGTCTGCGTGGGCATCGTGGGCAGTGGAGCCGCCTTGGCTGATGCACAGAATCCCAGCCTCTTTGTAAAGATTCTCATCGTGGAGATCTTTGGCAGTGCCATTGGCCTTTTTGGGGTCATCGTTGCAATCCTTCAGGTGCTGAATCCCCCTGGGGAGCCTCTGTCCTTGTCCCCAACCCAGTCTTACCCTTCTGGAGGAGCGAGGGTGCTCCCTTCTACATCTGTAACCATGAGACCCCTGCACAGCTTTCGCTGCCTCCTCCTCCTCTTCTGGTTTTCCGCTTTTGCTACATTGTTTCTATGTATGAAAGATGTGGTCTCTTTTCCTGTTCTGTTGTTTTTTCTGTTTCTCTGTGTCTTTGTAGTCTAGACCAGCTTGGGATCTTGTCTGTTGTGGCCTGTCTTGGTGTATTTGACTGTATTGTCGGTTGGACAGCATGTCTGAGATGTGTGTATCCTGTTTGTTTGACAGTGTGTGAGTGTGGCTAAGGATCAGCCTGAGGATCTTAAGCGTGACTGGGCATCTGACTAAGTTGACTCTTAAGAGACTGGCATGTCCATATGCCAGTTCTCTGCATTGAACCTTGTAGTTGTCTCTCTGTCACCATTCACTGTGTTTGTCACAGCATGTCCATCGTGGTCCAGTCATCTGCTGGCTGTGGTCTGGCCATCCTGCCGTGGGTTTCATCTTCTGTCGTATGTCGCTGTCTAATCAATTTTTTGTCCCTGCCTGATTTCTCCTTTTCTTCTTTTGCAGACCTCCAGAGTGAAGATGGGTGATTAGATGGTCTGTGTGGGTGGGGCCGTGCCCCACTCTTATTTATTTGTGGTTTTCCCCCGGGAAAGCTGGAGCTGTGCCCCTTAGGCTTCCAGGAGGCTCGGTGTTCGGGGCCTCCCTACACTCACTTTGTGCCGCCTGTCGGCTTGGAGGCTCTGCCTGGCTGGACCCTCAGTGTGGGGAAGGGGCTGCAGATGGCTGTGTGGCTTCACACCTGTGTCCCTCCCCCACCGCGTCTTCCCAGTGTCTGTGAAATAAACGTGGTATCGGTCTGGGTCAGTGCTGCTGCTTTTGCATTCCTTCATCACCACCTGTCACAGAAGAAGGGTGAAGAGACTTGTAGGCCTCAACTTCATGCCAGCCTCTCTAGCATTCCAGTTCATATACGCTGTCTCTGCCCTGGACAGCACTGGCTCCTGGGTGGGAAGGGAGTGGTGCTGGGCGGAGGCCTCTGTAGCTGTAACCCTCTTTATTGAAGGAGCCAGTCTGGGGATGTGGGCCCCTTGCTTGATTGTGGGAGGAGGTGACCAACCCCGTGCCCTCAGGGCTCTGGTCAGCTCAGCCTCAGTTGACTGCATTTATTAACCTGGTTCTCCCCTCCGCCATCCACCATCTCTTCTCTGGGGCCTTGGAACCCATTCATTCATCTGTGTTCATCCCTGCAGCATCCCATGCCAGTAACTAGTTTGATCTCATGTTCCCAGGGCTGTGCCCAGCTCCTCCCACGCCTGTCCAACCTCTTACCCAACCTCCTGTTCCCCTAGAAGCCCCTGCCACACACACTTCGGTTCACACCTTTAAGCGTCCTGGCCAACTAGCAGCCCTCCACCGGTGGACCTTTTGATTCTGCTCCCATCGATGAGCCAACAAATTCCTGACCTCCCTGCCGAACTTCCAGGTGCCCTTGTTTGGCTGAGTTCGCTCTCCAACCCAGACCAGACCCCATTCTTTCAAAACGGGTATGACCCATCCACACCGTCTCCGGTTCGGAGCCCTTGGATGAGTCTGATCAATTTCTCCCGTCCCTCCCTGGTCCTCGGTACCCTCGCTCCGCGGCCGCGCTCGGCGGCCAGCAGGGGCGGGCGTCGGAGGCGCGCGGCGGGTACCGGCGCGCTGGAGGCGGGGGCCGCGGGGACGCGCGCGCGGGCGCGCCGGCTGGGCCTGCCCCTCCGAGGCGCCGTAGCGCGGGAGGGAGGCGGCGGCGCTGTGGTCCGTCGGTCGGCGGGTCCGTGGGTCTGCCCGGCCGCCCGGCCCCGCCCTGACCCCCGGGGTGGCTCGGCTCCATGGCCCGCGGCGGCGGCGGCGGCGGCGGCGGCGGGAGGCGGCCTGGGGGCCGCGGGGGCCGCTAACCGGGAGGAGAAAGGCGGCGGGGCCGGGCCATGGGGAACGGAGCCGACTGCAGCCGCCGGAGCCCGGAATCCAGCCGGAGCCGGAGCGGCGCCCCCTGCTGAGCCCCGAGCGCTGGGTGAGAGGGGGACGCTCGCGGCCCCCAGCTCGGGGCCCCGAGATTCCAGACCCGGCCCCGCGAGGGGCGTCCCGAGCGCGGCCCCGAGATCCCCGCCCAGGACCCGGTGAGAGGCGCTGGCGGCCAGACCCCGGCCTGCCGTCACCCCACCCTACCCCCACCCCTCGGCTCCCCGCGTCCCCCTCGGGCTCCTCTGCCCGCCCCAGCTAGCCTCCCTTATTGTCCTCGCTCCACCCCGGCCTCGTGGCGTGGGGAGGCGCTCCACTTACATTGCCCTTTTGCCTTGGCCCCCAACCCACATCCTCTTCTCCAAGCCCCCTCACCCCCGGGCTCCACACCCACCCGGTCTTCGCTACCTCCCCGTCCAGAGGTGCCACGTGTTCAGGCCACTTAGCCTTCCAGCCCCGCCCAGACTCACCTCGCAGCCTGACCGGCAGCCTGACCCAAAACCCCTGACCCAGACTGAGCAGTGGGAGTGTTTGCACGTGGGGTCTGTGTGGCTGTGTAAGCCCAGGAGCGGGCTTTGTTTGTGAGTGGGTGGCTCGGTGAATTATTGTCACTGTCACCCAGGCGTGTCTGTGACTCTTTATGTAGTTCTCTGTGTTTCTGAGTGCAGCTACAGCGTATCTGTCTGTGGCTGGGACCCGGGGTGTCTGTGTGGTTGTGTGATAGATACTGTGTATCTGAGGGAGACTCAGCCTGCTCTCGGAAGCACTGCCAGAACTGCCCCCAGAAGTGTTCCAGCTGTGGGACCCCCAGTTGGAGCCATGGCCCAGGCAAAGCCCTCTCCTGACATCCTGTCTCCAGGGCCCAAGCATTTCCCTTTCTGGGAATCAGAACCAATCTTTGAGGTCTTATGGGAGGGATGTCCTGGGCCCCATCCTGTCTTTTCACCTCTTGCTCCAGAGGGAAGTGATCCCATAAACATTTTGTTCAAATTTGGGCCACCTGCATGCTGAGGGCCACTTCCCAGCCTGCTCCCAGATGGCCTGGCCTACTCGCCACTGGGACCTGACCAAAGAAATCACTGCCCACCCCCATGATCCAGGAGGACTAAATGAAGTCTTGAGTACCAAGTGCTCTGGCATGGTAAATACTCGGTAAATGCTCTCCTTTCCTCAGCCCAGGACTTCTGGGTTGAGGATGCTTGCTTGTGGGCGTTTGTTCTCTGGGGCACAGAGACCCCACGTGGGCCTGTACATAAGTGTGTTTCTGTGTTCAGATATGAGCTGCTGTGATCAGAGGTCATGTGCCCATGATCCATGGTGCAAGGGAGGGTGTGAAGTGGGTACGAAGGACACTTACCCAGGTGTGAGGGTAGGTGAGGCTCTCCTTGTGTGTATGTGTCAGTGCGAATGAGGAAGGAAAACCCGTGTGGGTTAGTACTCAAGTGTGTGAAGATGCATGAGTAGTGAGTTGCCAGGGACCGTGTGTGTGTATTTACAGGTAGAATTTAAGTCAAGGGGTGTGAGCAGGTGTGAGGATGCATGTCTAAGAATGTGAGCAGTGCACAGAAGGTGGGTGGGTGGCCTTGCCCCTCTGCCCTGACCTGCTGGGTGTGTCTCCCTCCCACCCCTGCCCAGGCCGGCAGCCGGATGCCCGGGCCCATTGGGCGGGCCTGCGGCCGCCTGCGGGATGAGCAGACTGCTGGGGGGGACGCTGGAGCGTGTGTGCAAGGCCGTGCTCCTTCTCTGCCTGCTGCACTTTCTCGTGGCCGTCATCCTCTACTTTGACGTCTACGCTCAGCACTTGGCCTTCTTCAGCCGCTTCAGTGCACGCGGCCCCTCCCGTGCCCTCCACCCAGCTGCCAGCAGCAGCACCAACTGCTCTCGGCCAAACGCCACTGCCCCCAGCTCCGGGCTCCCCGAGGCTCCCAGCGCCC
The DNA here is from genome assembly GCA_006408675.1 of Madoqua kirkii. Classification (NCBI taxonomy): domain Eukaryota; kingdom Metazoa; phylum Chordata; class Mammalia; order Artiodactyla; family Bovidae; genus Madoqua; species Madoqua kirkii. The sequence goes on from SJYC01008195.1 coordinate 18,337, forward strand.
GGCCCGGCCCCACGGCTCCTGTCCTGCCACCCTGTCCTGACTCGCCGCCTGGCCTTGGTGAGCCTGCGGGGTAGGGCTTGCCTCTAGGGGTGGGCCAAGGTCTGGAGGGGTGAAGTCTTGACCCCCGAGGGTGCCACAGTGTTGGGTGTTGGCAGAGGGCCATTCCTGGGATTCCCTGGCCCACCCCAGGTAGAGGGAGGGGGCTGGCATCCTTGGGTTCCGATGAAGACCTGATTCCCGCCCCTGTCCTGCCTGCAGTGGGCCGACTGCTGATTGAGTTCACCTCACCCATGCCCCTGGAGCGGGTGCAGAGGGAGAACCCAGGTGTCCTCCTCGGTGGCCGCTATACGCCACCTGACTGCACCCCAGCCCAGACGGTGGCAGTCATCATCCCCTTCCGACACCGGGAACACCACCTACGCTACTGGCTCCACTATCTGCATCCCATTCTCAGGCGACAGCGACTACGCTATGGCATCTACGTCATCAACCAGGTGTGCAGCCGCAGCCTTCAGGCTGGTCACCAGCCACCAGGGAACCCACGAGCACCTGTGGGTGAGGGGCCCACGTGCCTATTGGTGGATCTGTGCGGTTGGGGGCTTTCATGGATGTCTGAAGAGCTTTTGTGGGCGTTTGTTCTCTGGGGCACAGAGACCCCACGTGGGCCTGTACATAAGTGTGTTTCTGTGTTCAGATATGAGCTGCTGTGATCAGAGGTCATGTGCCCATGATCCATGGTGCAAGGGAGGGTGTGAAGTGGGTACGAAGGACACTTACCCAGGTGTGAGGGTAGGTGAGGCTCTCCTTGTGTGTATGTGTCAGTGCGAATGAGGAAGGAAAACCCGTGTGGGTTAGTACTCAAGTGTGTGAAGATGCATGAGTAGTGAGTTGCCAGGGACCGTGTGTGTGTATTTACAGGTAGAATTTAAGTCAAGGGGTGTGAGCAGGTGTGAGGATGCATGTCTAAGAATGTGAGCAGTGCACAGAAGGTGGGTGGGTGGCCTTGCCCCTCTGGCCCTGACCTGCTGGGTGTGTCTCCCTCCCACCCCTGCCCAGGCCGGCAGCCGGATGCCCGGGCCCATTGGGCGGGCCTGCGGCCGCCTGCGGGATGAGCAGACTGCTGGGGGGGACGCTGGAGCGTGTGTGCAAGGCCGTGCTCCTTCTCTGCCTGCTGCACTTTCTCGTGGCCGTCATCCTCTACTTTGACGTCTACGCTCAGCACTTGGCCTTCTTCAGCCGCTTCAGTGCACGCGGCCCCTCCCGTGCCCTCCACCCAGCTGCCAGCAGCAGCACCAACTGCTCTCGGCCAAACGCCACTGCCCCCAGCTCCGGGCTCCCCGAGGCTCCCAGCGCCCGGCCCGGCCCCACGGCTCCTGTCCTGCCACCCTGTCCTGACTCGCCGCCTGGCCTTGGTGAGCCTGCGGGGTAGGGCTTGCCTCTAGGGGTGGGCCAAGGTCTGGAGGGGTGAAGTCTTGACCCCCGAGGGTGCCACAGTGTTGGGTGTTGGCAGAGGGCCATTCCTGGGATTCCCTGGCCCACCCCAGGTAGAGGGAGGGGGCTGGCATCCTTGGGTTCCGATGAAGACCTGATTCCCGCCCCTGTCCTGCCTGCAGTGGGCCGACTGCTGATTGAGTTCACCTCACCCATGCCCCTGGAGCGGGTGCAGAGGGAGAACCCAGGTGTCCTCCTCGGTGGCCGCTATACGCCACCTGACTGCACCCCAGCCCAGACGGTGGCAGTCATCATCCCCTTCCGACACCGGGAACACCACCTACGCTACTGGCTCCACTATCTGCATCCCATTCTCAGGCGACAGCGACTACGCTATGGCATCTACGTCATCAACCAGGTGTGCAGCCGCAGCCTTCAGGCTGGTCACCAGCCACCAGGGAACCCACGAGCACCTGTGGGTGAGGGGCCCACGTGCCTATTGGTGGATCTGTGCGGTTGGGGGCTTTCATGGATGTCTGAAGAGCTGTGTGAACATGCAGTGTATGTGTGGGAGTCTGTGTATGTCTGATACAGGCCCTCCTCCCCACAGAGAATCCCCAGACTTGAACTTGGATCCCTTTAGACTCCAGGACAATGGTGTGTCAGTGGAGTAGGAGCAAGGAGCTGCGAATCCACCAAGTGGCCCAGTTTAATCCCAGGATGGGGAAGCGACCATTGAGATGGATCTTGAGGGAGAAATAGGCATCAGCCGGTGGAGGGATTGGGGAAGGCAAGCATTCTAGGCAGAGGGACAGAAGAGGCCCCAGGCTCCAGCGAGAGAACTGGTCTCTTGTGTTCGGGAACCGTCAGCTGAGGCGAGAGGTGCCACATGCAGGGTGGGTAGCAGAGGTGAGGTTGGGAGGGCTAGTGGAGGCCACAGCCACAAGGGTCCCAGGAAGCATCTCAAGCAGCTGGATTCCAGCGTGAAAGTGATGGGGCACTGCTGTGTCTTTTTGTGGCTATGCCGGGTCTTCACTGGGGCCAACACAGGCTCTCTGGTTATGGTGTGGGCTCAGGAGCTGTGGTGCATAGGCTTAGCTGGGATCCCCATGGCATGTGGCATCTTAGTTCCCCAACCAGGGGTCAAACCCATGTCCCCTACACTGGAACACAGATTCTTAACCCCTGGACCACCAGGGGAGTTCCCATAGTGAGGTTTTAGGGAGAGGGTAGTGTGTATGTGTGCTTCTTAGAAAGATTGCTCTGATTGCATGTGGACAGTGGGATGGAAGGGGAGCCCGGAGGTAGGGCGCCTGGTTGGGAAGAGGCTGCTGTGTTCAGGGTGGAGGAGGTGGTGAATGTGCCTGCGAGTTGGGCAGGAGTCCTGCGGATGAGAGGAGAGATGTGATACAAGTAGCTGAGAGGAAAGGGAGGTGCCAGGACACCTTGAGGCTCTCTGTCTAGACTGCTGGCCCTGGCCCTGGGTATGGTTCTGCCTGTGAGATGGGAACACAGGATCTGGGCTGGATCTGGGGGAGAACGTGTCTTTTTTGCATGTGATGAGTTTGGTGCCTGGGTGAAGTATAAGAGGAATGGTCAGCAGGCATTTGGACAAACTAACTGACCTACGAGTGAAGTCTAAGGTGGAAAGGGATCTGCGAGCCACCAGTATATAGATGGTCCCTAAAACCAGCCATGTCCAGCCTGCCTGGGGTGGGGCCTGAGAGCTGAGAGGAGAAAGCCAGCATGTAAGGAATGGGTGGAGAAAGACCACAGAGGCTGCGAGGGTTGGCCAGAAAGGTTCAAGGAGACCCAAGAGAACTTGGTGTCCCAGCACCCAGGAATAAGCGTCAAGAAGGCAGCGTGGCAGCTGCGTGAGCGCTGCTGGGGGAGTAAGGAAGGATGTAGACCGAGAAGCGTCCAGTGGATTTAGCAACAAGGTGGGCCCAGCAAGAGCCATTTCAGGGGCATGGTGGGGGCGGAAGCAGATTGCAGTGGGTTGTAGAAGGAATCAGATCTGACAAAATGCAAGTAGCCAATTGGAGACAGCTCTTTATTAAAAAAAAATTCTGCTGAGAAGGGAAGGCAAAAGGTAGGGTGGGGTCTAAAGGAAGGACTTTCTTTGGGTAGGAGAGAAATGGGCACGTTTATGAGCCCTGTGGGAGAAACCTAGGGCTCTGGGGTGGTGAGAGAGGTTAGGAAGGAGTGCAGATGGAGAAAATGGACCATTGCTCCAAGGGCTGGTGGGAGAGAAGGTTCAGGGCAAGGAGGAAAGAAAGCAGGTGGGGCGGGGCTGTTCAGGGTCCAGGGGAGCAGCTCTTGCCCTCTTGAGCCCAGGTTGGCTGGTAGGGAGGAGGAGCTACTCCTCCTCTCCTTCCAGGAGAACCTACTTGAAGACCAGAAGCCTCTCTGGCTCCAGCCTGGAGATCATGGGTTGGCTCAGGGACTTTAGGGGCCAGCCAGCTCCTTCCATGAAACCCTCCTTCCTCTGGCCAGAATTCAGAGTCTGGGGCTGCATGGCCAGGAGGCCAACCTTAAGGAGACCTGGTCCCACAGCCCCATTTCTTGGGGGACTCCAGGCTCACTATGCCTCTCATTTTGTTGGGGAGACAAGTGAATTGAGCCTGGTCCCAGAGGCTGCCCAAGGAATTGGATGTGGATCTACAAGAGCCAGAGGGGACAGGTGGCTTAGTCCCCATGGTCGCTGTATCTTAGATGCTGGCCATTTCGGGACATTCTTTGTTCATTTCACTCCATGACATGCTAAGTAAGGAAGCAGTGTGCTCAGGGCCGCTCATCTTTAAGATCCTCACTGGCACAGAGAAGATGCCTGGCACCAAGGACAGGGCCGAGGGGCATGATTGAAGGAATGAATGAAACGAGAGCCCTAGGGATCTGCGAGCCACCAGTATATAGATGGTCCCTAAAACCAGCCATGTCCAGCCTGCCTGGGGTGGGGCCTGAGAGCTGAGAGGAGAAAGCCAGCATGTAAGGAATGGGTGGAGAAAGACCACAGAGGCTGCGAGGGTTGGCCAGAAAGGTTCAAGGAGACCCAAGAGAACTTGGTGTCCCAGCACCCAGGAATAAGCGTCAAGAAGGCAGCGTGGCAGCTGCGTGAGCGCTGCTGGGGGAGTAAGGAAGGATGTAGACCGAGAAGCGTCCAGTGGATTTAGCAACAAGGTGGGCCCAGCAAGAGCCATTTCAGGGGCATGGTGGGGGCGGAAGCAGATTGCAGTGGGTTGTAGAAGGAATCAGATCTGACAAAATGCAAGTAGCCAATTGGAGACAGCTCTTTATTAAAAAAAAATTCTGCTGAGAAGGGAAGGCAAAAGGTAGGGTGGGGTCTAAAGGAAGGACTTTCTTTGGGTAGGAGAGAAATGGGCACGTTTATGAGCCCTGTGGGAGAAACCTAGGGCTCTGGGGTGGTGAGAGAGGTTAGGAAGGAGTGCAGATGGAGAAAATGGACCATTGCTCCAAGGGCTGGTGGGAGAGAAGGTTCAGGGCAAGGAGGAAAGAAAGCAGGTGGGGCGGGGCTGTTCAGGGTCCAGGGGAGCAGCTCTTGCCCTCTTGAGCCCACGTTGGCTGGTAGGGAGGAGGAGCTACTCCTCCTCTCCTTCCAGGAGAACCTACTTGAAGACCAGAAGCCTCTCTGGCTCCAGCCTGGAGATCATGGGTTGGCTCAGGGACTTTAGGGGCCAGCCAGCTCCTTCCATGAAACCCTCCTTCCTCTGGCCAGAATTCAGAGTCTGGGGCTGCATGGCCAGGAGGCCAACCTTAAGGAGACCTGGTCCCACAGCCCCATTTCTTGGGGGACTCCAGGCTCACTATGCCTCTCATTTTGTTGGGGAGACAAGTGAATTGAGCCTGGTCCCAGAGGCTGCCCAAGGAATTGGATGTGGATCTACAAGAGCCAGAGGGGACAGGTGGCTTATTAGTCCCCATGGTCGCTGTATCTTAGATGCTGGCCATTTCGGGACATTCTTTGTTCATTTCACTCCATGACATGCTAAGTAAGGAAGCAGTGTGCTCAGGGCCGCTCATCTTTAAGATCCTCACTGGCACAGAGAAGATGCCTGGCACCAAGGACAGGGCCGAGGGGCATGATTGAAGGAATGAATGAAACGAGAGCCCTAAATTGTAACTGTTTGAATGGACCTGGCATATGTGAAGCACAGGGGAGGGAATGAGTAATTATACTGGGGCGGGGAGGTTTGCTAACAGAGGCCTTTCCAGACATGAATTTGAGAAGTGGAGAAGGAGAGCATTCCAGACAGGGGCAACTGCTAACACTGAGGCCTGGAGGCAGGAAAGAGTCTGGCATGTTCTGGGGTTGTGGAGAAATATAGTATAGCTGGGCTTGGGGGGGTCTGAGGTCATTGGCCAGAGAGGAGATGGAGTCAAATTCTAAAAGGCTTTGCAAAGCTAGGTGTAGGATAAAGAGCTGGATTTGATCCCAAGAGTCTGGAGGCCCCAGTGGAGGATGAGTTGACGGGTAGTGCTAGGTCTGCAGGGACCACTCTGGACAGTGGTAAGGTGGCAGATGTTTCCAAGTCTCAGGCCCAGAGCCGACCTATCTCCTCTACCAACCCCAGCACGGTGAGGACACCTTCAACCGGGCCAAGCTGCTCAACGTGGGTTTCCTAGAGGCACTCAAGGAGGACTCCACCTACAACTGCTTCATCTTCAGTGACGTGGACCTGGTCCCCATGGATGACCGCAACCTGTACCGCTGTGGTGACCAGCCCCGCCACTTTGCCATTGCCATGGACAAATTTGGCTTCCGGTGAGGGCTCCCTTCTCGGCTGGACCCAGGCCTCCCCGTCTTGCCCCAGCTGTCACTCCCAGCCCCCTTTCCCCGCTTGTTGCCAGACCTCTATCTGGAATCCCCTCAGGCCCCTGAATGACGCATGTCTTCCATGCCCCAGGCTGCCCTATGCTGGCTACTTCGGAGGTTGTCGGGCCTGAATAAATCCCAGTTCCTGAGAATCAATGGCTTCCCCAACGAGTACTGGGGTTGGGGTGGTGAGGATGATGACATCTTCAACCGGTGAGCAGGGATGGGGTGGGAGTCAATGGGGTGTGGATGGTGGGCACAGACTAGGTGGGGCTCTTCGCCCATCCTGGTGCCCACTCCAGCCTGGCTGTCCCTGACCCCAGGATCTCTCTGGCTGGGATGAAGATCTCGCGTCCAGACATCCGCATAGGCCGCTACCGAATGATCAAGCACGACCGGGACAAGCATAATGAGCCCAACCCTCAAAGGTGACCCCCCAGCGACCTCAATCCCAGCCATCCTGGCCCCTTAACCCATAGAGGTGATGTCCCAGTGCTGCTGATCCCTAGAGGTGATCCCAGGGCCCCTGACCCTTAACTCCTGAGATGACTCCTGGCACCTCCACCCCTGGCCCTTAGTCTCCAGCTCAACTCTCACCCCTGGCCTGATTCCACAAGTGACTGAAATTTAAAGGTGGGGCTCAAATTGTCACTGAGTAACTTGCATTCCTCTTGGGCTCTCACAGACCTCACTCCAGCCTGAACAGATAGGACAAGAGACAGCAGGCCCAGGGCACAGCTCCAGGGCCTAGGGACCCAACAGAGATTGCCCCAAACCGTGTGGGGTGGCGGAAGTGGAAAGACACTGCTGAGCCCTCTGAGATTGAATAGGTGGCTGGTCTCTAAGGAGGAAGCCACATCGGTGTCTTAATGGTGGCTGGGAGAGATGCCTGAGGGCATGTGAGATGGGTGGTGGAGGGCAGGAGGCATGTTAGGGGATCCAGAGCACTCAGACCTAATCCCTGCTGGGCAGCTTGTGTGAAGTTCAGTCTAGGGAGGGAGACCAGCAGATACAGCACAAGGTGATCAGGGCCAAGGTGCTATCCTGGCAGAAGAGAGAGTGACCGTAGGAGGCTTCCTGGAGGTGGTTGTTCAGTTGCCAAGTTGTGTCCGACTCTTCATGACCCCATAGACTGCAGCATCCAGGCTTCCCCGTCCTTCACCGTCTCCTGGAGTTTGTCCAAGTTCATTTCATTGAATCGGTGATGCCATCCAACCATCTCATCCTCTGTCACCCTCTTCTACTTCTGCCTTCAGTCTTTCCCAGCATCAGGGTCTTTTCCCAATGAGTCAGCTGTTCACATCAGGTAGCCAAAGTATTGGAGCATGGAGTATTCCTGGAGGAGGTGATGGTAAACTGGAGTTTGAAAAGAGTTATTCATTCTACAAATATTTGTCACACACCTACCTTGGGTATAGTACTGTATTCACCAGGCTGATGGAGGAGGCTAGTCTGGATAAAAGGAATCAGATGTGTAGGAGTCTGGAATGAGTACGTCCATTGTATATGCTGAGAGCCTGAAACTCTTCATTATTACATTCTGAAGGCTGGGAGTGACAGGAGCGGAGTCACTGCTGATCCCAGGTTGGGAGTTTCAGTTTTGTCCCAGGGGTGTGGGGAGTCATGCAAGGGCTTTCACACAGGGAAGGGACAGTACCACATTTGGGTTTGGAAGGATCACCCTTTGAGTTTGAAGAAGCTGAAGGACTGGCAGAGCTGGTGAGTGGAGCAGGAGGAATGTAGACTAGGCTCAGAGGAATCAGTGGAGCCTGGGGGGTATGCTGCATGTGAAACTGGCATGCACCGCTGGACCAGTAGGACGTTCTTCTCTGAAGCCAGGGTATCAGAGTGGGGAGGGAGGTGGCTGTACTGATGTAGGGTCGATATTTGGCAGAAGCATGAAGTACTGAGCATCCAGGGAGCTGATGAAAAAGCAGTTAAATTAAAAACTATGGTGAGTAGGGAAGGGACGACAGGCTGGGAGAAGAAGGGCTTTGGGGTATCTGAGGAACAGCATTCAGTGTTGGACTGGCTCCAGAGAGGGATTTGAACTGAGCCAAGAAGGATGGAGAGGATCAAAACAGTTGGGATGAGGGTGACAGTGGGGCTCTGGAAGCACAGGCCAGGGGCCATGTCTAGGCACCATCCTTGGTTAGTGATATCGCATGGCCAAGATAGCAAAATGTTTCTGGCTTAAGGAACTCTGTGGATGCTGGTTTCATCCAGCTGGTTGCTTTTGCCTCAGATCTAGGAGTTCTGGATTCTTCTTGCTCTCACTCTACATATCTGGACCATCAGCAGGTCTTATCAGTGCCAACCCTGAAAGGTATCTGAGCCGACCCACTTCTCCCTTTACCTCTGCACTAGTGCAGCCTCTTTGGAGCTCAAGTTCCCTGGCCCTCCCTTTCCTAGACTGGGCTAAAAATCCCTCTGTTTTTTAACTGACAGAATAAAAAGCCGCTCCCTTTGACTTACAGAGGCTTGTCCATACATGCTCTAACCTCCCAGCTAATCTTACTCTGGGTTTTCTCCTTGGCCCATTAAGCTCTAGCCACTCTGCTGTGCAAATTCTCATTTTCAGTATAGGGTCAGCCTGTGCTCTTACCTCTGCCTGGAAAGCTCTTCCTCTGCCCTCAGCTTGATGGCCCACACCCACCCCTTCCAGGGCAGTCATCCTGTCTGCCATTTCCCTCTGCTGTCTTTCCTCGGTATTCTGGTGTCTTCCTTGTCTATTACTTGTCTGCCCTAGTGGTATAGACTTGCCATGAGAGGAAGGACTTTGCAGTTCTGTTCATGGCTGTGACCTTGGTGCTTAGAGAGGGCCTGGCACATGGGGACTGCTCCATAAATAGATGGTGAGGGTGTGATTAAAGGATGAGGAGCAGAGATGGAGGCACAGAGATGGTGGGTGTGGGGGGTAAAGACAATGCATACAGTACAGGACACATATTTGAGGTGTCTGTGGGGTACCCTGTGTCTAGGTCTGCAGTGAAAAATATTGGTGAGCGTGTCATGATTCTGGACTGAAAGGGGTGAAATCTCTGTTTTGAGGGTTGTTGCAAGAGCCAAAGGGCCCCAGGCAGGTGGAGGGGGTGGCGAGGAGAACTGAGTTACCCCAGGAAGAAGCCAGGAGGGCGTGAGCCTTGGCCGCAGTGATGCCGACTGGGTTTGGTGGTGAGCCCTGACTAGACCCGCTTCTATCCTGTCTAGGTTTACCAAGATTCAAAACACGAAGCTGACCATGAAGCGGGACGGCATCGGGTCAGTGCGGTACCAGGTCTTAGAGGTGTCCCGGCAACCACTCTTCACCAATATCACAGTGGACATTGGGCGGCCCCCTTCGTGGCCTCCTCGGGGATGACACCAGTGGACAAAGGCTCCCAGTGCCAAGGATTGCCTGTCAGAGGACTGACCTACAGCCTGGCTGGCAGCTGCTCTGTGGTGGATACCCTAGGACTGAGACTGTGGGCTCTGTTTTCTGAGGGTCTTCAGTAGGCACCCCCCAGCTGCACTTGGAAGTTTCAGAACCTACTTTGGGGGAGCTTCCATCCTGGGCAGGCCCCTCAAGAGTGGCCGTCTCTGGGGTCAACCCCTTCTGCTCCTCCCTCCCCAGTTCAGCCCCCCTCACTGTCAGGGTTGGGTCAGCCCCTGCACTGCCTCGCTGAGTGGCCTAGGCCAGGTCACTCCACCTCTCTGTGCCTCAGTTTCCCCCCCTTGAGTCCCCTAGGGCCTAGAAGAGTGGGAGGTATGACTAGGGGGCAATGTCGCTTCCAGGGGGAATTCTCAGACCTGAGGATCCCCCACACTCCCAGGGGAGGGGAAACCTTTTTCACTCAACATTGTAGGGGGCAAACTCTGGGGCGCCCCCTGCTGAGGAGCAGCCCCAGGAGGGGACCAGAGGGGGTGCTGTGTCGCTGCCTGGGATCTTCGGGTTGGGCTTTGCATGGGGGCGGATGGGGCTTGGATCAGTTGGGTTCCAGCCCCACCCCGCCTCTCAGAGAGAAGGCAATAGCCCCAGGGCCGGCTCGTGTTTGTACATTGCACAGAAACGTGTGGGTGCTTTAGTAAAAAACGTGAATGGAGAAGCCCTTTGTCTGTTTGGGGATGGGGATCTGGAACCCTAATCCCGGATCCTGGTGTGTTTTGGGAAGGGCGCCTGGCCCAATCTGTCTGGTCCGGACTGTCCTGGTTCCCCAAATCCCTAGAAGCGGATTCACTAGTTTTACGCGGGCTGGAAGGACACATTTTACCCTGCCGCTGCCTCCTGGCCGGAAAAGGCAAGGAAGTAATAAACCCACCAGGCTCAGATTTTTCGGTTCTTTCACCTGCCCTGGAGTCTAAAGGTGCCCAGGGATGAGAGGTGGTTGGGGTCAGATTGGTGTTCACGGTTGAGACTGCGAAACCTCCTACCACTGCTGTGGGTTGGGCTTTGTTAGCCAGCACCGCCTGGAATGGGCGGGTCCGGGGCTCTCTGGGGGCGGGGCTTGGGTAGCTGGGCCCCGTTTCCCGGGTGACGGCCGCGCGGAGGAGGCGGAGCTGGGGCCCCAGTCCCACAGCCTGGCTCCTGGAGCCGCGACCTGAAACCGTGGCCTCCGAGAGTCGATCAGTAGTAGGGCAAAAGAGCGCCAGACGCCAGCGGCTCTGGACCGAGCAACTCTAGTCGTGGGGACGAGAGGCAGAACGCAATGGGCCTTGGGAGGGGCTTGGGAGAGGCCGATCTGAGTGACAGGCTGGGGGCGTGGCCTGTGAGACCCGGAAGCGGCGAGGCGTGAGTGGGCGTGCCCGGCCCTGGGCGACTTGCGGTATCCCAGTAACCCAGCGCTCGGAGCCATGGTCCCGCAGGTCCAAGAGTGCGGCCCCGCAGGTCCAAGAGTGCGGCCCCGCGTCTTGGGGGCGGCGGCGCGGGCGGGCCATGCCTGGGGACTCCCCGTCGCTGTGGGAACTGGTGGAAGAGCACGTTCCGCTCCCGGAGAGGCCCGAAGTGAAGAGGATTCTAGGGGAGACGACGGGGATCTGAGCCTGGAACTTCGGGCAGAGGTGGGGCCCACGGCAGACCTGTCCCACAACTTGGATGATTTGCTCAACTTCTACGGGTCCCTAACTGTGCCCAGTAACTCTCGAGCTCTTGTTGGATCTCACTGTCCGCCCAACCCTCTCCAATTTAACTGCCCTGCCCCTAATTCCCCCAGCTCCCCTACCTCCCTTCGCTTCCCTCCGCGGTCGCTAAGGTGCCCTAGCTCTCCTTGCAGGTGGTGATGTTACGATCATTGCTCCAAGAGGCTCGATCTATCCAAGCCCCACGATCGCGCCCCACCTCTGACCTCTCCTCCCTTCTGGCACCACCGCCCCTCATAAGAGATCTTGTGCGCCAAGAACTGCGGCAGCTGCTCCAGGGTCTCCGCCGGAAGGCCATCTGTGAGGGCAGGTTGGAGCTCCAGACCTGGGGCTGGGGCCTGTCTCCAGAACTCAGATGGGCTAGCCTGGCAACTGACAAGGGGCCAGGGTTGCCTTTCCTGTGGTTCCCTGGAAGGAGCCCCTGAATTGCCTTTCTGCATCTTCTGCAGGGACCAGACCCAGGCTTGGGTCCAGTATAGCCCTAGGGTCCTGCGGTTTGCCTTGGAGGAGCCCAGGCATGATTTGCCAGAACAAGAGATGTTCCAGATGAGAGCTGGTAAACCCAGGTATAGTAATAGGAGAGGAGGGATCTGTTCTTGCTGGGCAAAGGACCTCGGCCAGCTGGTAGGTCCCACCTGCAGGCATGGAGGAGCTCCTGGTCTGAGACTGACACTTCTACAGCCACCTGTGGTAGGAGTCAGCCCATGAGGGCTGCAGAGGCTCAGGAGACACGTGCCAACCCTGGGAGCTTGGTTCGATCTGGGTTTTAGAATACGAGGAACAGACTTCCAGACAGATACAAAGAGAAGCGCCTTGCAGGAAGAGGGTGCACTACACGCAGATATGAGTGGAAGGAAAGACTTCATCCAGTGGCCAGTTGTCCCTCAACCTGACTGAATGAGAAAAATGAGCAGCACATGTTCATCAGTGAATGGTAGCAACTTATTTCTCACACATCCTTATGAAGGGGGTGATGTCCCCATTTTGCAGATGAGGATACTCAAGCTCAGAAAGGATGACTGACTTTCCCAGGCTCATACACAGTAAAGGGTGGCAGAACCCATGTGCAATCCCAGGCTCCAGATCTCCTCCTTTTAGTACCATCTTGTATTGCCTTTGTGAAAAAGCACAAAATTGTCTAGGAGAAATGGCACTTGTGTCCTGAAGTCCTGGGGTGAAGCAGCATGGGAGAATGAGGTTGACTTCATCTGCCCGCAGCTGTCACCAGGACCTCAGTGCCATCAAGGACCAGCTGAACATGTCCCACATTGACCAGGTTGCTGGACGCCTGCGGTGAGGCTCCCAAGTGTGTGCAGTGGGGCTGGAGACAGGGAGGATGGGACTGCGGATGGACCCTGATGTATTGGGACTACTGGGAGGAGAAGGGAGGAAACACACCTGGCTAGGAGACCCAAGAGTGAGGCTGAGAGGTGGAAAGAGCAGGATGCTGATGAGGTTGCTGCCAGGAAATCAGTCAAGTACAGATGCCTACACGGGCCTTGGCCTGAGAACTTTTATCCTGGGAGGTGGGAGAGAGATGACACATAGCAGTTTTTAAAGAAGAGGCAGGGCTGTGATGCAGGAGAGAATGGAGGCAGGAGGACCCGCAAGTCTAGTCCTGTGATGTAGAAGAGAGAATGCTGCTCTGTAGAAGAGAGAATGCTGCTCCTCGGTGGGCACTGGGAGGCAGGCAAGGAGAGAGGACATGCCCTGCCCAGGAAGAGGCTGGTGGGGCTGCAAGGCTATGCTGGAACAGCATGAGGGCAACAGAGGCAGAGGTGGGCTGCGATAGGAGGGCCTAGAGGAGGCTCCTGGGGAGGCCAGAGGTGGGGACCGTGTGCAGGGCTCTGCTGAGACCCAGGTCTGCAATGCTGTTTCCGGTGCTGCACTGTCCGTGTCCCAGGGCCCTCCTGGAGGAAGAGTGCCGCATGCTCCAGAGGGAGATTCCCATCCTGCAGGTGAGCTGCAGTTCTGGACCGCCCCACCCCCAGCCCTTCTGCTGAGCATAGACATCCCCGTCTCTCACTTAGGGCATGAGATCCACACACATGGGTCTATGTGTGTCTGTGCCTGCAGAGGTTGTGTGAACCCTGGGTCTCTTTGTCCTGTGTGCACACTTCTTATGTGTGTGATCCCTAAGTACGTGAACCCATATTCCCGTTGAGTCCCTAAGTCCGAGGTCAGCACTTTTAGATCAACTGCTGGGTCTGCCCAGGTCTTTTGTCTCCTTCTCTTCCCCAAGTCTGGATCCAGGCCTGCCACCCCCTTGCCAAGCTCAGCTTTTCAGGGAGAGGCTGGTGTTCCTCTCAGGAGTACCCCCATGTGGTTGGGATGAAGAGACTGCACGGGCTGGTCCCTGCGTCCCACCATGGGGATCCTGGCCTGGGCACCTTGCCCAGACCTGCCCCACCCCTGCCGTAAGGCCAGGCACTGAGCCAGCTCTCCCTGCAGCGCTGCCTGGAAGACGAATATACAGGGGCCCCTCGGCCTTCTGAGGCAAGCCTACAGCCCACCCTGGCAGGTGAGGACCTTAGCAGGCCCCAGAGCACCCAGCGCTCTGTGCCACCCCCACCCCCTATCTCCCCTCCCCCTGACCCCGCTC